>PVIU01008882.1:36274-80095 GCA_004026605.1 Ondatra zibethicus | reverse complement strand
GTGTGTGTGTGTGTGTGTGTGTGTGTGTGTGTGTGTGTGTGTGTGTAGAGGGAGGCTGTGATGGGAAGGGCTCTGAGAGCTTCAATGAGATAAAGCAGATGAACCTCTTTCTCCAGGCACTGCAGACCCACCCCAGGGTTTTATTTCCTTGTAAGAATGGAAAGTTAGTGGCTCTTATTGAATGTCTCGTATTTCTTCATTATTCAAAAGAGAGTCAAAACAAACAAACAAATTCCTCAGGAACATCTTCTAAGAATAGAGGTGGAGAAAGCCATACTTGAATTTAAGCCTCTGAAAACATTTGGTCAAATGTGGGATCCCCTGTGTGTTCAAGGCTATAAATTTTCACATGAGCTCACAGTTTTCCCAGGCTCCACCACTGCCCATGTTCCTCACCGCTTCTACCTACAAGGATCAGTTCCCAGAAGCAGGTCTGCACCTCATGGTGTCCTGAACAGCTGCCACTTGCTTAGTCTGGGAAGCATCCAAGTCCGCTCTCAGGGAGCATCGTGCTCTTGCTTCCTCAAAGAGAAAGCATGTCCCAAACCACACAGCCAAGGTCTTCAGCCCAGGGGGAGCTTATTCTCCACAGGACGTGTAGAGTGAGAGAAATTGCAGTTAAACAGTTGTGCAGATGTAGCTGAGGTTTGTACTTCTGATGGAAATTGATTGCCACTCCCATAGTCAGATTGTGTGCCTTTCAGGGACTCAGACAGTCTTGGGTTTTTCAGAAATTTCCCCAACTCTATTTCTTTCTTCCTCTTTTCCCATTAACCTTGGTCCTATATAGGAAAGAAGTCACTGGGTCAGAAATTTTGCCCATTCCCACAAACATGACTTCTTGAACCTCCCAAGAGGCAGGGAGGAAGCCAAATGCAATTACTCAGTCTCTCAGTTCAATCATGTGACTCACTGAGGCAGCTGAAGGTACTGTACATTCTGAAAGTAAATGTGCCTTTAAGGGTTGAGAAACTGAGAAACTGGCTCAGTGGGTAAAGTGAGCATAAGCACCAAATCCTCAGAGCCCTTGTAAAGCCAGGTACGGAAGCATTCCTTTATAATATCGACATTCTGACACCAAGATGGGAAATCGAGGAGGGAGACTTCCCAGAAGCTCACCAGTCAAGTTGACCTGACTCAGACAACAGTGAACAGCAGGGAGACTCCGTCTCAGTGCAGTGGGAAGTGAGACTGACATACAGCATTGTCCTCTGGCCTCAGTGTATACATAAACACACCATGCTATGCATATGCACATTGTACACACACACATACTGTGTACCCACATACATACAAGCATATTGTACACACATATACACACACACACATTCCAAATCCTAGCCATATACAGGCAAGTACATTTTACACATTGTACATACACGCAAAGATAGATGATAGATGGATAGATAGATACATAGATACATAGATGGATAGATACATAGATAGATAGATACATAGATAGATGATAGATAGATACATAGATAGATAGATACATAGATAGATACATAGATTCATAGATACATAGATGCATAGATAGATACATAGATAGATAGATACATAGATACATAGATAGATAGATGATAGCTAGATGGATGGATGGATAGACACATAGATAATAGATATGTGGGCGACATTGCATCATGCCACCGCTTTGTCCACGTTGGTGTCAGCCCCGCCTTCCCTCTCCCTGAATGTTTTCTGTTGTTCTGAAACCTGTGTAGTTTCACCTTTGTTACAGCTGCTTGGTAATAGCTTTTAGGAGCCCATTCGGTGCCCACCAGGTAAGCAAGGCTTTTTCCTCATTGAAAACCCCTGGCGAGAACTGGCCAAGCCATCTTGGGCAGTCAGTTCACTGCTCTGGGCCTACAATGCAGCAAGTCTCAGTCTTGAGTATGCATTAACATCTCCTGGACGCTTTAGACAACTCTGGGACTCAGCACTGGCTCCAATGGTGTTGATCCTTTCGGCTCCTAAATGACTTGGGCCATTTGGGAAGCCGCGATTACCAACACTGCTCTAGGTCTTTCAAATGGCATTCTTAGACCAGTCTCTCCTGCTCAACTCTTTTAAATGAAGATGTTCAGCTCACTCCAAGCCTCCTGCATCAGAGTCTGTGTTTAGCCAAGGCTCCGGATGGAGCTCGTGCACATTACAGTAGAAGCAGCACAACTCTGTTCCCTTCCCTGTTAAAAGTGGGTACCAGTCATAGGAGGCTGAGCTTCCTACTCCATGGTTTTCCCTGTGGAATCGCAAAAGAGACAGAGAAGAAACTGCACAGCCAGTGTGTCTGGGGATGCTGGCTGCTCTGTGCCCTGCATATGTCAGCTATTCTAATGTAATGGTCTGAAGAGGCTGGGGGGTAACAGCGCAAGAGTCACAGAAAGTGACTTTAGAAATTTCGTGATTTCATTTAATATCATAAATCCTGTTTCCTCTTAATATTCATAAGATGTGCCTTCCTTCTTACTTCATGTTTTAACTTGATTTGGGGGTTCTGTAGTTGGCAGGCTGCTTTGAGAAACTGTGTGAAATACCTGTTAGCAAAGGGATTGGGTAAATCTCAAGCTGGAGTATTTGAGCTAGACAGACATTTGTCTGAAGGGATCAGCAAATTGTGTGTGTGTGGTTTTGTGTGTGTGTGTGTGTGTGTGTGTTTGCACGTGTGCATGTGTTACATGTATTTGTCTCTGTATGGGTATGTGCATGTGTGCACATAAGTGAAAGTATTCATGGAGGCCAGGAAAGGGGTCAAAGCCCCAGTAGCTGGAGTTATAGCTGTTTGTGAGCTGCCTGACATGAGTGCACGCAGCCAAACTCTGGGCATCTCCCAGAGCAAGCAGTGTGATAAGAACAGACCCCTCTCAACAGCTCGATCAATCCTGTGTTGTAAAAATTCACCAGCCCACAGCCGCGCACACGCATTGCTGCCTCCAAGGTACAACGGCAGCTGCTACTCTTCACCTGCACAGATTTCTGTACCGCTTACTACCCAGCCTTGCACAAATATAAGAGCATGGATATTAAATGAAACCAAGGTTGGGTCTTCTATGGATACCGGGGCTCATTTCTTTATCTGGAATCCCAACCAAACATAAGCAACCATGTGGTGATACAGAGCGGGATAGGGACTAACCCTCCTTCCTCTGTGTTGTGAGGGCACATAGAAGCCCCGGAGACATCTCTGCAGACACAGCAGTGTGTGCTTGTCCAGTTCATAGACGTACTGCTTAAGCATCTGTCTAGATGTCCCCCTCCCTAAACAAATACATTTCAAAACAACATTGGAAAGTCACGGGGGAGGGACCATCAGTTAAACCCAGAAACAAGGTTAAAAACAACAACAACAACAAAAAAAAAAAGCAAGGAGTATAGCTTCCTCAAAGTGAAAGGGAAATCACTTGTGGTCAGGCTCTTTCGAGCAATAAATGCCCTCCTCCAAGACCATTTCAAGCACTTAGATAATACACTATTTCCAAGAGTAGAAACATTCGCTCTTGTATGTTTTTTTCTCACCATGAAGCTATTAAAAAATTTCTGTGTTATTGTAAGATTTGATCTCTGCTGTCTATCCTATCCAAGAATAAGTCCTTGTCAATGATGAGGCCGGAATGTTCTGGATAACAGGGCTTCTCTAAGAGAGATGCCTAGACGCGGGCAGGAAGACTGTCCCAGGCTTGCTTTGGGGAAACGGACATAGTCCTTTGAGTCTATGGGGTGCTTTCTTTCATAATGCTCTGGGGTCCCCCCTCTCGCTCTCATCTATCTCCTCTTTCTTCTAGCAGATGTTTGTGAGGCCACACGTCACTAGAAGGTCTAGGAGTGTCCCCAATGGCCACTGGATTGAACTGAGGCCTCACTAACCAGTTATGTTCTAATCCCATGCAAATGGTCCATTGCAGAACATTATGCAGTGAAATTTCAGATTTGAGGAGCAACAAAAAGCAACAGACCTAAGCAAAAGATCCCCGTGTCCTGGGTCCAACAGCTTGTTCAAATTACATCCTTGCTGGTTCAGTTTGAACATTTTTATCAAAGTGGAAGATGAAAAGTCTTTGCAGAATCTCTCTGTACGTGGTTTTTATTGCTGACTTATTATCTCTGAGCCAGAGCGGGCTCAGCTGTTGGTCTCTTGCATGAGGCAATCAAAATGTGGCTGAATCTGCCTGGAGATCAGAACTTTAAACACTGTGTGGCTTACTGGTTTACAAATTTAAGATAGTTACATAGTTGTGTCCATTCATGGGGGTGGGGGGAGGGGATGGGGGATTTTTAGTGAGGTTTTCTTTTGCATGTTTTGAAATTTCTTGTGAACACAATCAGCCCGGTGGTTCTGACTGAGCTAACCAGGGATGAGTTTGGCTGTGAGTGATTGTGGTGTAGGGAGATTGCATGAGAAGCAACAGATGGGAGGCTCTCTGTGGACAATGAGGATGCTTTTCTCTTTGGCCACTGTGTGTGTGAATTACCAGAAAGGTTCACCTTGTCCTTCTCTGCGTATTTACAGGAAGTTTCTGGAAATCATTTTGAGGACTTTGCACATGACAGGAGTTTCCCAAGAGCCATAGATGAGGGATTTGGGGATGAAATTGGACTGCGCATGAGGGATGGGAAAGGATTCCAGGCTCTTCATATGCTTTATGAGCTAATATCTGTGTGCTTCACCCTCTTAAGGCTGTGCTGAGCCAGGCAGACTTGTGAGCCCCAGCGGTTAGCTGTAAAGTATTCAGGGGCTCCTTGATTTTTGTCTATAACCTTTTTTTCTACTTTATTTCCAACTTTGAAGTTTTAGTTAAAGATAATTTTTTACTCTTATTAGCTGTCTTCCAGATTTTGCATTAGATGTAGCCAAGGCCATAAACCTCATTAAAGACCAGCCGTGTACAAGCCCTGGCTTCAGAACACTCCTCTGCCTCCGCAGACCAGCCATCCTAGAATCCCCTGTCAGCCGTTAGACTGTGGGCAAAGGAATTTCAGGTCTTACCCGCTTGGGGAAAGCCAGCTGGAATAAGCCCATTGGCAGAGTCTCAGCAATTGCTGTTCCCAAAAGGAAGCTAAAATGTTGGTCTTTAGTTTACTGCTTGAATTCTCCGATGATGTTGTAGCCAAACACAATAGTTGAAATGTGTTGCTGGATGACTTTGCAGTTTTCAGTGCACACTGGCTAGTCTTCTTTCTTCCCTGTAGGGACCCTAGGAATGAGATGTAATCAGCTCTATTGTCTTATGCAGGAAACTCAAGTCCATGGATGCTCAGGTAATTCTCTGGGAGTTCACAGTTGGAGGCCAGAAGCATGATTCAAATCTTGATCTGTTTCAGAAGGCTCTCCGTGGGGTAGCCAATGGCCAGCCAGCGGTGGAACCCCTATGGCTGCAGAGAAGGAGAAAACAGAAGTGGGAATCTGGAGGGAGAGAAAGAGCAGCCCGCAGGAGGCAGAGAAACGCAACTTTGAGTCAGGGCCTGTAGCAAATGTCCATCCTCTCTCTCTCTTTCTTCACACTCCTTACAATGCCTTTAGCAAGGTCAGTTGAAGGACAGTAGCGGGTGTCTCCCAACACCTCATCTAAGCATTTTTTATTACCTAGAGCTGAATGGGACAGAGGGTAAATAGACGGTTTTGCAGGCCAGTTGTCTATCATAGCTGACTCTGTCCTTGTGCCGTGAAAGCGGTCATATAGAATCCCTGAACAAATGCGTGTAGCCGTACTCTCGTAAAAATTAGAAAGTGCCATCCAGCTGGAGACCACGCTGGGCTCACCCCTACCTTGGGAGGATAACTTCTACTTCAGGCAGCACATTCTGTCCCCTGAGGAGCATGAAAAAGCATCAGCACCCATCCTTCTTCAACCACCACGACTTCTTAAAGCAAGGCACAGAATGCGTTTTCAAAGCCTCCTACAAAAACAGGGTTTGAGAGTGTGGGGATGGCCTCTTCCCCAGCACCTAAGCTGGTGTTTCACTCAGCCTGGCCTCAGGAACCACATTAACACCAACTTGTCAAGGGCCACTTTTCAAGTCCCACTCTGGTCGCACCCTGTCGGATTCTCCAGGAGAGTGACTGGGGTCTGGTGGCAAGCTTGAGAACAAGTGCTCAGACCTGCAGCTCACACCGGAGGCTTTCTCATGAGTGCACCAGGCAGAGTGCTCTAAGCTCTGCAATCTGGAGCCAGCAATGGATCTAGCATCAACAATTCTCCCCACCTTGGACTTTCTACTCGTCTCCCTCGCTTTGAGGAGGCCACCTTTTAAAGGGATAGTATTGGGGATGGTGAGATGGCTCAGTGGGTAAAGCGCTTGCTGCTAAGTCTAATGGCAAACTTTTATTACCAAAACCCACATAGTTGAAGGAAGGAATCAGCTCCTGCAGGTTGTCCTCTGACCTCTATGTATGCTGTGGCATGTGACGTCTGCACATTTTAATCCCTAGTTCTTGATTCAGACAGCTACCCCTGTGCCTATTGAGACGACAGCCAATCATAATCTCAAAAGGTACACAAGACTCCACTGTCTCATCCTTACCCAAGCCCGATGCTTCTTCCCTCTGAGAGATAATAAAGTCATAAAGGAAAGAAGGGGGACCCAGAAGGAAGAGCCTGCTTAGACAAGAGGGCAGGCAAGACATTCTCATCCAAAGCAGAAGGAGTTTGAACTGGGTCTCATGCGATGTGCTCAGTCCATAAACTCTCACGTGAAGGGGGAATGAACGGTGAATCTTGCCAGGTTATTTTTCTAGGAGCTTCAGAGACATAGTGGGTGGCACACCCTGATATATGTCACCTGTCAAGAGGTAGTACCAATTACAGACACAAATGTGTCCACACAGGACTAGATACCTTTATGAATAACGTACATAATTTGTTCCTTGACAAACTGCAAGGCTTTGGGGGCAGATTTATGGTCCTTAGGTTTGACATCAAAGAGGATAAATATTGGTCATAAAATATGCCTTAGAACCTCTTTCAGAATCCCCTGTGCTGAAGGGCATAGCTGTGGTGATTTCAGAGTTCTTGTGAGTTCACAACCAGGAAACAACCCAAGAAGCCTATTGGGTCATAACTATGTAGATCTTGAGTGGAAGTTTCTAAAATAAAAGCACCTGGGAATCAACTATCTTATAGAAACTCTGCAGTTACTTGGACGGAAACCGGCATCATCTGTGATGTTGTCTCTTTGCTGTCTTCCTGTCTCCCTGAGAAACCCGGGCTCTTTGATGCTATGCTTTTTGCTTCCTTTCACTTTTGGTTCATCTGTAGGTTCGATGGTGGGGAAAGGAGAAGCAGAGAGAGGTTTGGCAACCCTAACCTGGACAGAGCTGCAGAAAACATTATTATTATTATTATTATATTTTCTCATTTAGATTAGATATTATTGTTTTATTAATAGAATTTTCTAGAGCAGTAGTTTTCAACCTTGTGGGTCACATCCCCTTGGGGGTCACATATCAGATATCCTTTATATCAGATATTTACGTTATGATTCATAACAGCACCAAAATTACAGTTATGAAGCAACAACGACATCATTTTATGGTTGGGGTTAACACAACCTGAACTGTATTAAAGGGTCGCAGCGTTAGAAAGGTGGAGATCCACTGTTCTAAAGCATTGACCTTCCTAAAGCACTGACCACTAGTAGATGCTGTGGGAAACCCGAGGAGGGTCAAATGAGCCGTGACACATCAGAACTTCAGGGACTGAGCTCACTTGGAGCCCAGTGAGGGGGAGGGCACCCTGCTGTTCCCTTCTAGCCTTGATGAAACTCCCAAGTCCCAAAACATTAGCCCAAAGTGCCTTTCTCGGACGCATGACAGCCTCGGGACATGGCTGTTAAGATATGAGGCTGGCGGGGTGTGAGCCAACTCAGACTCTGCTGGCTCGCAGACATCCTTTGATCTTCCCAGACGCTGATGGCCCCCGAAGACCATCCTGACCCCACGGATGTCGGGGATGGCTCATGTTTCTTCCCATGATCAAGGCGCTCGTTTTTGAACCCATAGTCTCTCGTGAGCCCATGTCTGGGTCTTGTCTAGGCCATGCATGGCTTCCCAGTTTAAAAAGTGCAGAGTCTCACTGGAACAAACTGAAACACATTTGTCCATAGACGCTTATGTTGGGTATGTTACTCTTCCCAGAATGGAAAGTTTCCAGAAACAGGAATGAGGGGGAACTTCTACGAAGGATAGATTATGGCATACCTATTTTCTCTGCACTGAAAATCTGGAAAGCAAGGAAAATAAATTTAAGCATGTTTCAGGGAGGTTGAAAATCTAAAATACAGCTTAGTGTCTTTATTATTATTACAGTCTAAGATTTCATCCCCTTAGGGTTTAAAACTAAATCCCAGACTATGAATAAGTGGGATCGTCAATAGGCAATCATCAATGGGGGTGGCGTCTTTTAAATCTGTTTGATGGTTTCCGGGTTAAATAAAGACTTGTAGAAAGAGATTCATAAAGGACGGTCTTCCGGGAGCTATGGAAGGGAGGTAAATGTCTGTCACGGCAAAGGTGCCGTCATGAGGCGGAAAGAATCGCTGCGCTATCCACACACAGATCCCGACCACCTTGCTCAGGATCACTGAGTCTCTGAACATGTCTCCTCAGTGGTCACAAAGAGTAGAGGCCAGCTCTTCAGATGGTTTCACGTGAAAATCCTGACCCATAAGGGAAGAGATCTTAACATCTCAGTGCCTTGATGTCTTGTCTGAAACTTACAATAAATAACACTCCATGAAGTCCCTTGTCTAAATTCATATCCTAGCTGGGAACTGAGAGAGAATGAGGACTTGAACCTGGTGATGCTAGTTCCAAAGACTGCATTTAATCCATGCTATACTAGGAGTGGATCAGTGGTAGCTCTATCTAATGAGAAATAGATGGTATAAAAGCCAACAGACCTCACAGCTGGGTCGGGTGCACAGTGAGGCCTCTGTAGGTGTTTGGTCCTATTCTTCCTTTTATGTATTATATCATCAATCTCCTCAAACTCTTGATGCTTTCTAGGACCTCGAGGGCATGAGGTAAGTGTGGGTGAAGATGCTGCTGAGGTCATTTAGGCGGCAGTGATTGTTGCTACTGTATCTTTTCACTTCCTTGTTCATTGTCTCCGCATTGTACTGGATTTACCTTCATCACAATTGAGATTTTCAGTGATAAAAATCAATCAGTTTTGAAAGCAGAAATCTGTCTTTGATGGTAGCTCTCACTTTGGGGCCAGAGGCTTCCGTGCTCACCACAATCTCCTCGGGAAAAATTTTGTCCAGAGTTTCCTTATCTGCCTTTAGTTTGGGCTAAGAGCAAGTGTAGACCTCACAGTAAGTACTGACTGTCTCCCCCTAACTTCTCTCTGATCCACCCCCACAACATCCCACCAGTTCCCAACTTCATACCCTTAACCAGTTTGTGCTGCCCGTATGCGCAGGGCCATGCTGCTAACCACGGGAGCGTCGTAGACCTCCAAGAGGCCACACCCTTGAAGAAAAGTGACTCTCCTTCAGAAGCCAGCAACTGTCGGTGTCCTCAGCTAGGGAGGGGCTAGGGAGACCTCCCTGCCCCTGCAAGAACGCCATCCGGCTTGGTCTCGCGTGGGTCTTGTGCCGTTTTATGAGCGCAGTGGTCATCCACCATAATTTCCTTCAGTTGTGTTCATGGGGACAGGAGGTAGAGCGGCCAATAAATTTCATCAGTTTTAGAAACTTGGGATAAAACTCTGTGAGATGCCTCAAGAAAAACTACACCAGAGTTGACTTCCATGTTATATGTTTGTGGCTACCTCAGAGACTGTGTCACAGTGGGAGATGGTTCATGTATTAAAAATGTTTTGAGCCCAATGTTTAATAGCTAGCCTTCTCCTTGCCTTTGCTCTCAGCAGGAACAAGAAGCGTGGCCACGGTTTCCCTTGTGAGCCGGGCATGCCCTCCCATCACTGGTCCCTCTGCATCAGTTAGTAAAATGCTGTTGCCATGGGTACCATGTGAAAGAGGATTATTTTAGGGTTTTCTTTCTGAATCACTCCCTTCCTAACACTCACTGCCATTCATGGAGACACACAATGTAACTTATATCTCTGATGACTCACTGGGGGCCTCGATGGTCTAGCGACTTTAAGGAACTTGTCGCTAGAGGGAAAGAAGGCAGCATGAGAATATTTGTAACTTAGGGTCACTGTGTTCCTGGACTTCTGAGACCAGGAATGCATGGAAAGAGATCAAGAGTGATGCCCTTCGTGGGTCAAAATAATAAAATAAAAGTGAGCAGGGATGTAGTGAAATGTCAGGTCTTTTGACAATGGGGACCATAATTTATATTGCTTCTTGAGTACCAAAAGGTATAAAGGATGAGAAAAGTCTCATTTCTATACATCTTGATGTAGATATCCACCCGGTTGTGTTTAGATGTCAGGAAGGTAAAGAGTTAGTCAGTGGCAACTGACTAACTGCCACTGAGAGAGATGAGTCATCCTGTAAAAATAACAAAAAAAAAAAACCTAGGACTTATACAAATACTCAAATTTGGGATGGAGGAAGGCTTTGTTTAAATTGTGATATATTCACTCGGTACTGGAAGAGAATCCACCAGAGCATATAGGTTGCTTCCACTCTGTGCAATTCTTTGAATACCAACAAATTAAGTATGTCTCTTAACTGCCAAAGAATTAGAAATTTAAAAATAAAAACCTACAAGGAAGCCGTGGTGCTAAGTGAAGGTCAATTCTGCTTCTAAGCCTTGGCTACTGAAAATTGAAAGACAAAGTTCTCAAGAAGTTTTGTGTTTTTGTTTGAGGCAGAATCCCATGTAGCCCAGGCTTTGAATTCTCTGTGTAGATGAAGATCACCTTGAACTTCTGAGTCTCTTTCCCCAACTTCAACCAGGCGCTACCGTGCTAGTTCATTTGATGTGATGGATGGGTGCAGGCGCTACCGTGTCATGTGATGTGATGGATGGGTGGGGATGGAACTCAGGGCTTTGTGCTATGCAAGAAGCACCCTCCCAATTGAGCTTCCTCCCCAGCCCGCAGGTCTTTATTTAAAGGGCATAAAATTCCGTTTGTCTTGAGCATAGCCAAGGGCATACATGTGCTATGATAGATAGCCGCATACATGTAACATGTCTAAACATGTGGGCCATTGTGTATGAGCCAAAGAATAGTTGAACATAACTATGGCTTTTTCCAGTGCCGCATTGCAGACATGATTCTGAGTCAGTCTTCCTTCGTCAGTGAGTGTCCCAGGTGATGCTTCCCACTTAAATCTTAGACACGTTACCCTAAAACATGAGAGAAAACACTCAAGAACTTGTGTGTGTTTAGTTCCAGTAACTGGGAGTACATAGGTTTTTTTTTAAAACATTTTTTTTAAAACGATATTTTCTCATTTTACATACCTATCCCAGTTCCCACTCTCTCCCCTCCTCCTGCTCTCCCAACATCCCCCCACCCAAACCCATCCACTCCTCAGAGACAGTAAGGCTTCCAATGAGGAGTCAACAAAGTCTGACATATCAGTTTAAGGCAGGACCAAGGCCCTCCCCGCTATGTTTAGACTGAGCAAGGTCTCCCTCCAAAAAGAATGGGCTCCAAAAAGCCAGTTCATGGACCAGGGATAAATCCTGGCCCCACTGCCAGTGGCCCCACAGCCTGCCCAAGGCACACAACTGTCACCCACAGTCAGAGGGCCTAATCTGGTCCTATGCAGGTTCCCCACTGTCAGTCCAGAGTCTGTGAGCTCCCACTAGCTCAGGTCAGCTGTTTCTGTGGGTTTCCCCACCATGGTCTTGACCCCTTTGCTCATATTATTGCTCCTCCCTCTCTTCAACTGCTTTCTGGAAGCTCGGCCCAGGGCTTAGCCGTGGATCTCGGCATCTGCTTCCTTCAGCTGATGGATGAAGGCTCCATGATGACAATTAGGGGAGTCACCAATCTGATTACAGGGGAAGCCAGTTCAGGCGCACCTCCACTACAGCCTAGGGTCTTAGCGGCGGTCATCCTTGAGGATTCCTGGGAATTTCCCTGGTGCCAGGTTTCAGGCTAGCCCCCAATGACTCCTACAATCAAGATCTCTCCCTCCTTGCTCTTCTCTGTCCTTCCCCATCTCAACCATCCCATTCCCTCATGTTCTCTTCCTCCCTCCCTTTCTCCCCTCCTCCTCCTCTTCTGCCCAACATGAGACACTGTTGAGGGAAGAAATTTGTCATTACTATTGAAAGATATTCCAAAGTCTTAAACCTCACGACCTATTATTGACAGCTTAATTGGAACTAGAGTCTTTGCCAATATGCCTGTACCAAGACGAAGTCATACTGGAGCGGTTAGACCCTAAATCCAACCACTAGCATACCGATAGGAACAAGAGACTCTAGACCTGGACACGCAGAGGAGACACACACAAATGAGAACACCAGGTGAGAATAGAGACAGAGATTCAACCCCACATCAGAAAGGACGCCAAGGATCTGTAAGCACAACCTGACTGGGAAAACAGCTCATTTGGAGCCCACACAAAGCTCAGCTGGCTACCAGTTTAACTCGAGACTACATAGCCAGGGCCTTGAAAGAATGCATGTTTGTTAATTCTGTCACCAGCGTGGGACTGGGGATATGGCTAAGGTGATACAGAGTTTGCTTTTCACACATGAAGGTCTGAGTTAATATTCAGAATCCATCTAAAAGAGCTGGGCATCATGGCAGACACTTGTAACCCCAGCACTGGAGAGGCAGAGAGAAGCTGGCTCCCTAGGGCACTCTGGCACAAGTTAACTGGCCAATGAGAGACCCTGTCTCAAAACAAACACGCACACATGCGTACACTAACACACATGCCTGCACACGTGAACACAGCGGCAAATAAACTAAGTTAATCTCCAGTGCAGTGCTGTTCCCACAGCTGTCTCCTGCGTCTTCAGCAAAATGTCCCTCAATTCTGGATATGCCACCAGTTCCTGGTTCAGTGTTTTGAAGAACGACCATCTCAGTGTGCAGCTGAGTCTTGCCTTCTGCTCCCCTGGAGAAGTTTTAAGGTGCTGCATCCATCACATGATGGCCAATGTCACTCTGAAGTCTGAAAGTTCTAGAAATTAAACTTGGAAACACATCTGAAAAATCTCCTGCCCTGCCAGAACTGATTAAAAGTGGGTACGGCAGAGGATAAAGCAACGCAGGAGTGATTGTTGTCACCTCCCCCAGATTATGTTTCCCCAGTGTGGTCACAAGGTGTCTGTCACTCAGGAATCATCTACTTAGAGGGCAGGCTGAGGGAAGGTCATTTTGGTTTTTATTGATTCTCTGACTCTGGCATTACTCATAAGGATTTACGGTATTTAACCCACCAGGAGAAGCCGTGAACTATAAATGGCTTCCCATTTGCCAGGAAAAGTCTGCATTTTATAAACGACACCGGCTATGTGGTCTCCTTCACAGCTGTCTCTAATGAAGGTTTGTGACCCCAGCCTCTGCACGGAGGACACGGCTGATCCCCTCCCTTGGTTCAAATTCAGCACAAGGTTGTTTAGCTTACTAAGTGGGGTGGTGCACGCATGCACAGGGAGCTATGAAAAGCCGAGTTAGTGGACTCGCGGATCACTGGATCAGTCAGTATCCTTCACCACCAAATCTGGAAACAGGAAAATATGAGGGTTGAAGGGTGTGAAATAAGGAAAATAAAAAGTAAGGGTAGGATCTGCCAACTTTTGAGGGTTTTCCTGAGGGATGCAGGGGCCCTCAACACGACAGAGGGGAGAGGCATATTTGGTGAGGAATAAGTGAATGAGTGAGTATTGAGAGTTCGCCTGTAAATAGAATATTACATCACTCTCCTAACTGAAAGTTTTGTCTCCAGACTAGAATGAGGAAAGTTTTAAATACCTGGCTGATGCTTACTAGAAGCAACCGTTTGTGAAGCCAGGGCTCAAACAGACCCTGAGGCCAAATGAGTTTTTCTTTTAAAAAATCAACACTATTGATCCCATCATTATTTAAAATATAGATATTTTATTCAGCACAGATTTTGTCTGCATTTATTTTGAGATATTGTAAAGATTGCACGAAGACGATGTTTATCTTGCTTTATTGAATGCTGGGCCATGGTCCCCCTTCAGCAGCCTTCACAGAAGGCCTGCCCCTGAAACAACTGCTTTACTTACTTCCCTCTCCAGAAACCTTCAAAAAAAAAAAAACACTCAAACAAGCAAACTTTGTTACGAGGAAACGGTGGAGATTCAGGTTTTAATTTAAGTGAATTATTTTAAGGTGAGGTCTGTCCAAAGTAGGGACTCCGACTCCTGGATAAGCCCAACATGGAGCAAGGTTCTCGGTGACAAGGTCTTGCTATCAGGCAAATGGTTTTCAGTTCAGACTTTCCATTTCCCAGAAGTCTTGTGATTTAAATGTGCTGGCTTGTCGGATAGGACACATGACAACCACCCCCACAGCGTCATGCCACAGGGACTGTCATTATGGACTTCATGACGGGCCAGGAACCCAGGAAGAGTCAGGGTTGCATTGCCATGAGCACTGCTCCTTCCTGGGACATCCCTAGCCCACCGCTACGGAGTACTCTGGCTTCACATTAGTTTTAGCTTTCAGCCATTTACAAAGCCAACCGTTATTTACCCCTTTCTTGTCTACATGCCTTGTCATTAATATGCAAGACTGTGTCTGCATGGATTGAGATGGCAAGCCAACTCTGCAGTGCTCACAAGTAACCCTAACAACCCAGCAGTTGAAGTAGGATGGCTGTGAGTTCAAGGCCAGCCTCTACCCTCCACCCCCCAAAAAAATTATGCTTCCAAAGACTCTCTGTCATGGAAATGTGGTATCTTCCAGGCGCTTCCTCCATGAATTCTGAAATCTCCCTTGAATTCTGTAATCAATCCACGGACTAAGGAAGTTCCCCTGCCTGTGTGTTTCTTGTTGTCTAACCGAATTGATTCCTATTTTATCTTGAACTCCCAGAACATTCCAAGGAATTTCCTTTTTTGGAAAAGTATGAGATCCTAGCAGTCAAACTAGGTTAGGATGTGAAAATTAAATATTCTTAAATTGGTACTAACATTATTGCATTTATAGAAAGCAAATATATTTATAGAACCTCAGACATTTAAAGACGATAATAAAGTTCACCCCATTTCTTAATTTAGAAACTGCTAGTGAAAAGCTCTTGGTAAAGCCATTCCAAACCAGCCAACTTGTAACATCCAAGAAGAACTCTGCAGATCCCGTTTCCTTCTTTCTTCACCTAACTCCAAGTATAGAGGTTATTTTCTCCTCATGGTATTTAATACATGACTGTGCTTTCCACTGTAAGAAAATGATAAAAAAATAATAATAAATTATTTAAAAAACCTGTTTTGAAGAGTGGGGAAGGAAGCAGTACTTGCTCTGCAAAAGAATTTAATTTAAGTAGCAAGCTCCCTCGGAGTACTTAAAATATGACTCAATTTACGAAAACACTACTGGTGCATAGCAGAGAACATCCTGTCCACCCACTGTTACGCGGGGCTCCTGAGCTCTGCATCCTGAAAGAGCATTCCCATTGCAAAGTGACCGTCCTTCCGAGGAAGGGAACGTAGTGCCATCTACGTGTTTAATGGAAGACATGTGCAGCCAAGTTCTCTGGCGATTTAGACAGACAGGGTCTCTGGAGACCGCGGCTTGCTGTGGAGAGCTGTCCGGTTGTCTTGGCAACATTTACATATGAAGGTTGGCTCCTGCCTGCGCAGGACACAGTGTGACTGTTGTCTGTTATTTTCCTAAAGGGTACTTTGCTGTCCTAAGGATTCTCTTCTAACAAAGCAGTGCAAAGCAGCTGACTGCCTCACTGGTCTGAAGCCTAGCGTTTGAGATGAGTGTGTCGTCTGAACCCAGCTTTCTCTGGAGACTCGAGGGCAGTGCATCTCATGCCTTCTTCCTCCTTTTGGCTTGCTGGCAGCCCTTGACTTTCCTTGGCTTGTCATGGCATACATTAGTTGCCCCACTATTGTCAAAGGTTTCTCTGTCTTTCTGGGTGAGTGAACTATGTCCTCTTATTTTATAAATGTGGTACTTCAGATTGAACCCCAGGCCTGGGAAAAGCTAGGCAAGTGCTCGGCCACTGAGCTATGTCTCCAGCCAGCTGGTCTTCTTCTAAAGACAAGGGTCAAGTTGTATTAAAAGCCTGCCTGACTAGAGTAGGACCCTTCTGAAATAATTACATCTCCAAAAGACCTTGTCACCAGACAAAGATACATAGTGCAGTCCCAGGAACTAGAACCTCCACGTATCTCTCTAGAGGATACAGTTCAACCCACAGTGGACATTTATCAAGGTAGAAATTGTTGAGGAAGTGCTAGCCCTTCATTGAATGTCCTCTGCTTTCTGATGTCCCACTCATGGGGATCAATGTGCTGAAGCTTCACGTCTAACAAGAAAAGCCCCAACAAATGTGTCAATCATTAGTGCAGGAGGAAAGCATGGGAAGAGAGAAAAGGATGGATGACAGAGCATGCGTGACAAAGAAACGCTAAGGCTAAAGACACAAAGGAAAGCTGCTCACACTGCCCATTGCTGTGACCTGACGACCTGAGACAGATCACTGGAGTCTACCATGGTAAAGGGAGAAAGCCAATTCCTACAGGTTCTCCTCTGGCCTCTACACACACACCATGAAACTCCTAAACTAACTAAATGAATAAATGTTAAAAAGAAATAAATAAAAAGGCAAAGAAGGCAAGCTCAGCTGGAACATGGATAAGAGAGTGACCAACTGTGCAGAAAAGGACTGGGCGCTTTGTCTGTGGGTCCTCAGTCTCCCTCGCCTTCATCCACGGCCTGAGAGAGACAGAGGCATCAAGAGAAACACAATGAGCTTCGGTTCTCTGCCTTTTCCTTTTTGAAACTTCACTTGCTTCCATTCCATTCTGTTCGTTGGGAGTGAGCCTGAAGAACTTGGAGGTGGCGCCACCAAAGAGAAGGTATCCAGTTCCTGAGAGGATGGTGTGACGGGAACCACAGCGATGCCGTCCGGCTCCCCTTACCTGCTGGGCTGCCCGGTTCTGTGCGGCCACTTACACAATGCCAGGCATTACCAGTTCCACTGGGAATACAGCCATGCCATCAAACATAGCCTAGAATTAGACTTCCCTGCTTTCTTACGTCTGTCTCATCACTTGTTTGAAAGGGTTTCTTCTAACATCTAAGACTCTCAGGCTCTCTGTACTTCTCTGCGCCCAAAGGAATGTCCTGAGCACCCCCGACCTTCTGCTATTCTTCAGACAGGGCGCTCTTACATCTTGTGCTACAGCTAAGGTGACCTAGGCCGGTGCATCTCCAATTTTGGAGCTTTCTCAGGTCACCCAGGTCTCTTGGTGACATGCAGGTTCAAGAGGCCTGAGGTAGAGATAGGTTTTCTATTGCTGAGATTCTCCTAAATGAGTCCCTGTTTCTGGTGCCCTGGAGTGGACAGAAGGCCAAGAACACTCACGCGCCCCTGCCGCGCTCCCTGTGTTTCTTGTCTTCCTCTAGCTGGCGTTTCCTGCCCTGTTCTCTCCTCCCACTGCCTGGGCAGTCATCCTTGCAAAGCCAGTCTCAGGACCTACGACCTGCACAGTCTAGGGTGCCAGTCTCAGGACCTACGGCCTGCACAGTCTAGGGTGCCATTCTCAGGACCTACGGCCTGCACAGTCTAGGGTGCCAGTCTCAGGACCTACGGCCTGCACAGTCTAGGGTGCCAGTCTCAGGACCTACGGCCTGCACAGTCTAGGGTGCCAGTCTCAGGACCTACGGCCTGCACAGTCTAGGGTGCCAGTCTCAGGACCTACGACCTGCACAGTCTAGGGTGCCATTCTTATGTCAAACACGCTCCTGCTCTCCATCCCTGTGGCAGCTTCTGGACCACACTTCTGGCACCTTTAGCTGTTCTTTTGTACGCACAGCCTGAATCCCCAATTAGATATTGCACTTCTGGAGACCAATCATTGCATATCCCTCTTGGATGTCATCTTGTTCCTCACACCTACAGTTCCAGCTACATGATGCCCGGCTGAAACTCCAAATTCAACATGGTGTAAAGCGAGTCCTTGCCGGCCTCTGCTGATCATGGCTCAGTGACTGCGCATCCTTCTCAGACAACTGACTTGTGTAGTCAAGCCAATACCTGTCTAGCCCACAAGTGCTTGTGCCTGCCTGACACCTGTGGAAAGCTGGGCCTCCTAGAGGCCGAGGCGCCCAGGCTCAGCTTGGAGGCCTCTCCTTCGACACCAAAAACCATCCAACTTATTGTAAATTTCTGTATGTACTGCCAGTGAAGTTTACCATCAACTCCATAAGCATGTTTCTCTTTTCCTCCTGCCACTGGCCTTGCTGTCCGTGCTCCTTAGCCTCGCTCTCTCCTCCGGCTCTCCTGCTCTTAGCCTCTTCATCTCCAGATTTCTTGAGCCCAGGAAGCATCATTCTCGGAAGCACCTATCTCACTGCAGCCCTTCTGGACCCCAGAGATAGATAGTCGATACCACCCGTGCAATTAAAACCCCAACTCCCTCGCGCTGACTTTAACAGCCCTGGACGCCACCCTCTGGTCCATCTGCTATGGACCATCAGCTATGATTTGACGTCTCTCTCTTTACCAGAGAAGATGTATGCTGTTCTCCGAATGGCCTTGGCCGCTGTACCTCCATAGCCTCGTGCCTGATTCTTAGTCATAACGGACCACTTCTTCGGTGTTTACCTCAAAAGCCACTTCTTTGAAGAGACCTTCCTTAGTCACAGGTGAGTAACAGCTCCTAAGCATTTAAATCAAGTGGCACACATGTCGTCACAGTCTGGAGGACACTCCTCGTGAATCTATCTTCATCACTCAGTATCTCATAAAGTTTCCTCAAGTCTGAGGCAAGAAGTCTCTCAGCCACTTCTCTGTGTAAGCTACAGTGGTAGGCTCTGTTTCCTGCTATGCTTAGCGCTAAACATGCAGCCCTGCTCTTCATAGAAAAGTACATGTGTTGAAAACTTCTTTCTCTTTCATACCTTCAAAAGCTGTGGTCTCTTCAACTTCATACACCTGGTGGTGGGGTCTCTTCATGTCACCCCCATCACCATCCCTCCTCCCATCACCAACCCACAGACAATTCCTCTCTTGCAGGGTTTTTCATTCTTGGCCACACATTATAATCAACCACCTGGGACTTCTAAAAAAGAATTCACATGCTCAGGTTGTGTTCCAGATGGCATAATTTCATCCATGTATCTAGGTCCAGACTTGGTATTTTTACAGGTCCTCAATGGTCCTAGGATGAACCGAGCCAGGTGCAAGAAGCACAGTGTTGGGCAATGTCTCAGGGTGTGGCCTGCTTCTTAGCACAGGAAACACAGGCTGGGTGTGGTCATGACACCTGTAATCTCAGCACCCAGGAAACAGAGATAGAAGGATTGCAGAAAGTTCAAGGCCAACCTGAGCTACTTAGCAAGTTCCAAGCCAGCCAGGACTACATTGCAAGACCCTGTGTTATAAAAAGAAAACCAAACAAACAAATAAAATAAACACAAAAAGAACAGTCTTATCACATGAGGCCATTTGAACAGGGGCTCATTCAGCTGAGCCTACATACTCATGTCTGTGACACATCTTGGATCCTACTGTAAGGCAAGAGAATTGTCCCCTGGATTGTAGCACTTTCTCCAAAAGACTCACTTAAAATACATATGTAATATCTGTGGTGTATAAATGTGGTACATTCGATATCACAGATATACAGATATGTGCATATCAATGTAAATGCATAGGTGTTCCTGGCTCTAGAAAGAATGGGAAGAAAATCCCTCTGTGGGAGTGTCTGGAAGAAGGGGTGGTACAGAGGCTGGGGCATCTTCTAGGGCCCTCTGGGAAGCTAAAAGGCACACCAGAAAAAAGCTGGTATCTCAGCAGAACATGAAGGATGAGCAGGGGAGGATACAGGAAAGGGAGTCAGCAGTGAGAGAGACATCCACAGATCAACTTCACCCTCTTAGGCACAGGGCTGACCCTGCCCATTCACAAAGCCAGTGTTGGGGAGACAGGCAGGAGGCTCATGGGGCAGCCAGACTAACCAAACTGGTTTGCTCCTGGTCTAATGAAGAGATCTGAAGAGATCCTGTCTCAAAAGAAGAAAGTGATGGATGAAAACATCCAACCTTGACCTCTGGGAGATGTAGATACACACACACACAAAACATGCGCATAAGCACGTGCATGCATGGAAGCACACACGTACCACAGTCTTCATAGGGGAAGGGAACTTTTGTTCAGGAATGGAGAGAGTAAATGTTTCAGATACGGAGCATATATGTTTCAGTACCGACTGCATTTCCTGCACCCCGAAAGTGCCTGCCCTCTGTACCCGAGACGCACCAGCATTTCATGTACCCTGAATGTATTTCCACAAGGATCCCCCACAGAAAAGGTTAGCAGCATCTACTCAAAGCCAAAACACTACGGAGAAAGCTAAAGGGAGGGAGCCCCATAAAAATAAAAAGTTTGTGGATAGCAACTGTCCCCCAAGCTTCCACAAAGCGCCGCATGGGGACAGAGGACCACGGAGATCCCTCTACACTTCCCTGCTTAATGAGGATTTCTGCAAACCCAACGTGCCGGAGTGAATCCTCGGGAGGCCGTGACTCATAAAGCAGCCCCACATCACGCTGATTCTGAGGCAGCAGCCTCTGGAGCGCGAGAGACTTCGCTGGGAACACAAAGCTACAAGAAAGCATGACGGGAGGCTCCAGAGAGTTGAGATGGCACATCTGGGCCTGTGATCGTACCCCAGATTCACTCAACCACAATCCCCTAGGGAAGACCGCCTCCTTATCCCCCAAAGCCAAGAGGAATAGTAATCAGCCTTCGCCTGAACAGGGATAGCTGCTCAATTGCCAAAAGCCCCAAAGAATGCAAATCTGTGGTTAGGTCATGGGTCTCATCTGCCCTCGGTGACCTTAGCCCACCACCCTAACTCTCTCTGTCTCAGATTTAAATGAAAATAACCAGACACGAGACAGTGACAGGCAGTTACTAGGGGAATCGGATCCTTGTAGCATATCCTCATGAATTTCCCCTGATGGGTTTGAGTCAGCACTGGATGGCTCAGAGACATTCCAGACGATTTCGGGGAGGCAAGGGCAGACAGTAATTAAACCACACAGTCAGGAAGGCTTGGAAACAGAGAACAAAGGGCAAGAGAAGGAGAAGAAAAGAAACCTAGACAGAAAGCAAGACAGAGAGGTGGGAGGCCGGGGTTCAGCTGTGGCAGGCCGGGGTTTTCGAGGATGCTGTGCACAGGCCTTTCATACTCCTCCATGTTACAGATACTCCTAAGAAGTGGCCTTTGCCATGTGCAAATCAGCAAGGCCTTAAGGCTAAGGAGAAAGGTGCCTGGCAAAGCCGGCAGGAATGGGAGTGGGCTGTCCTAGGGGTACCTGGGTCACTCCCTCCACTCCACACGCTGAGACGTTTGGCCGTGCCCCTCAGCAGCAGGATTGTGTTGTATAGGATAGCACGAAGCTAGGAAGCCAGCACTAACCTGAATCCACACAGATGGGGCTGGTGGTGGCTTCTCTGCAGCCCTGAAGAGAACCATTCTCCCTCGTCACCAGCCTGCTCCACCCTGAAAGCCTGGTGAGTCAAAGTGTATCCAAGACCCCTAGGGCTCTACTTAGTCTCAGCCAGCGGAGGCATCACAGAAGCTGAGAGAGAAGAACAAAGCTTCCTCCCTTGAAGTTGTAGCAGACTGGTCGAGCACAAGGGAAAGCCAGCTCCCCTCCAAGCCTGTCCAGGGCTCTCTCCTCCTCCCGTTCTCCATCCACAAAGGCTTGAAACCCCATTAGGACTAACCTTATCAAGTCATGTACCGAGCCCTCCTCGGACGAGCAGGTTGAACCACGATGTCAGTCACCTTCCATAGCCGGTTGGCCTGACCCTCAAGCCCAGGAGATGAGAACAATAAAGCCCCATCTCGTGATTCCGGCAGGGCTAAGCTACTTTGGCATCATCTGCACTTAAAAATGTCCCCTACAGGTCAAACCTGACCCCAGAGGCTAGTAGGAGTCTTCAGTGTCTGGAAGTATCTGCTCAGAACCCCCAAGCCCCCTAGGCTCAGAGAGGAGAAAGCTCATTATTTTGGACTCATAGCTCACAGTTTGTAAGGATTACGGGGGTCTCTAAAGCACACCGAACGATGCCGTCGGTGGTGGCGTTCAGGTCGGGAGAGCTGATTTCCTGTCTCAGTGCTTAGGAAGCAGAGGCAAATACAAGTTACCAAGAGGAGGAAGGAGAGAGGTTGGAGTTTGTCTCTGAGAACCTTGCTCAGCCACGAAGCATGACATCCTTGGCCTGAGGCTCCTGCACTGTAGCCTGGGAGCCAGTGCAACCAGTTGTTCAGGCAGCTGTGCAGCCTCTGCCTGGAGATCTTCAACATCGCATTGAAAACCGTGGTTTTACAATTTAACATCTGACACATTATGAGTGTTTGTAACATGAGATTGCTTTGTCCTCTCTCATCCCCAGACCCCCAAGAAAATGAGATGTTGCTGCTCTATTGGGGATTTAGGAGAGAAAGAAAACAATCCAGATGTGGGTCAGAGTGCAATGAGGCCTCTCTGCTAATTAACATAGTCCTGGGGAAGAAAGGAGAAGGGAAGTGTGAGGAGCATATACACCCCTTTCTGCTCGGCACCATCGCAAATTCAGTGTGAATCACTTATCCCTTCAGCCTGGAATAGCGCACACCACATACTGAAAACTAAAGTTCCAGAAATCATCAATGCCAAGAGTTCAGCCCATCACCTGAGAGGAGTAACTAAACTTCTCAGGCCAATAATTAGCACGGACCTCAGCCCTCCGTTTCTGTAGGTTCATATCCACATACTCCACCAATCATGGAGCAAAACTATTTTTTTCTAAAATTTTTTTTAAAAAAAAACCATTGTTGTGAACATATGAGAATTTACAGATCACTGCATTCATCAGTATAACAACTGTTTACATAGGGTTCCTATTGGATGATGAGTTCCAAACAACCTTGAGCTGACTTAAAACATGTGGAAGGGGCTGGCGTGGCTGGTGGACTGCTCGATAGGTGTGGTAGCCCGTGCCTAAAATTTCAGCCCTCAGGACGTGTAAGAAGAAGCTCCAGATGTTCAAGGCCATTCTCCACCACGTAGCAACTGGAGAATTTTATCCCCATTTGCTCTTCTACCTCATCACTTGCAACCAGAAGAGTACATGGAACAGTAAGACATAAGGATGGATGACAAATCCCAACCTGGCCCACTTCCCAACTTCCTATGGGATCTTCACCTGCAAGGTTAAAGAGGCTGTGAAAAGGGAGAAAGGAAAGACATCTCTCCCAGGGTGGTAAAATACTTGTTAGTGAGTGAAGACTGAGAAGGCGGGGAGTGCATATGAGGGGAGCAGGGTTCTGTGAAGTCGAGTCTAACTAAGGCGGAACGCATGCTGTCGAGCTGACGGTTCATGCTAAGCGTGAACAGCACACTGCCTATCTCCCTTCCCACCACCGTCAATCAGACCACTGCCCACACTGCATATCTATCTGTTCGTCATCACCACCAACCAGACCACTGCCCACACTGCATATCTATCTGTTCGTCATCACCACCAACTAGACCACTGCCCACACTGCATATCTATCTGTTCGTCATCACCATCAGTCAGACCACTGCCCACCTGGTTTCACTTTCCTGGAACTATTCTCTTTTAGTCTGCTCCTGGGCTATTCTCTCACCTACAAAAGAAAGGCTACTCTGCTCACTACAGGTGACCAAATCTTACTGATCTGCTGGGATCCACCTACTGCTCTAGAACGGTCCGACTTCTCGAATCAAGGCTCTTATTTTACAACTACTGCAAAATACTTTCCAGCCCTGACTGGCTCTATCCACATGAGACTTTGAATATGAAGCTCACCTTGTTAGGATCGCCTTGGCCCATCTGTTCTTCCATCGCGCACTCATTCCAAGCTGATTCTTCAAGATTAACTAAAATGGCCCCTCCAATATAAACCCCACTCCATCCTCCCAACCCAGAGCAGCTCCTTCATCAAGATCCAGTTTAAACAGCACTCCTGCGCGAACTTTCACTAAACCTTAGCATCCCTGGGGACACGGGATACCTAGCTCTTAGACACTTGATGCTTCTCACCTACCAGGAGCTATGTGCAAGGCCTGTAAGACACTGTGTGAACACATATGTCTATAATCCTGTAATTAAAGGTACCCTTTAAGTTTTCAGCCAACTGAATGTGCCCAGACCTGACAGATGCCACCCCTCACGCCTGCACCTTTTCTAGAAATGGAATTGGTTTGCTAGTTAATGTGGTTACAACTCTTAGATAGTACCACATGCTTCTTTTTGTATGCTTCCTAGCTTACTTTGAATTAATTGCCCTTATCTTTCCCCATTTTCTCTTGTTTTAACTGACTGCACACAGAAATCAGTGGTGCCCATTGGGAAAACAACCACAGCAGCCATGACCCCTCCACATCCAACTCCTGCCCTCTCTCCAGTTCTTACCAGTTTTAACTTGTGCCACTGTTTTGCTGTATATGCCTCGCCACGAGGAAAAGCTCCTTCCATCTTTATACCCCCGAAGCCTGACGAAGTGCCTCACAGAGAAACGGTGCTTAGTGAGTGATAATTAACGAAATGCATGGCCATGGCCATGCGGCCATTCCTGCTGTCCTTAAAGGGAAGAGATCAAGAACAAAGTTAAGGCAATATACAGTATGCCAAAAATTAAATTAAGAAAATAGAGGCTTCTAAAATCTCATTTCAAAGGGACTCATTCGTCATGAGAACCTGTCTTGAGATCATAAAGGAAATGAAAAGGTGGGCATAAGAAGCTAGATTGCATTTGAAATTTTAAAATCTCTTTCAGTAAAAGAACAGCATCAAAGTTGCAGCCCGAATGTGCCCCGGGAGCTCCCCTGATCTCCTGCCTCCCCCGTGGGTCACCTTTCCTGTGTCTTCGAGTTGATATGTGTGTTGAGGGAGGACTTGCTGGAAGTGAATTGTCCAGTAGTCACAGGGACCCCAGAGCCATTATGTCCCGATCATTTGATTAGAAAGGGAGTCTTAGCTTGTGAAATCACGATGCAGTCTCTGTGATGTCCCAGTGCTCCCCATAGTCTTTAGTCCAAACCTCTTCTTAATCAGGCTTCAGGGAACCCTGTTCTCAGGGCCTGTTTAGCAGCCGAGCCGCAAACACTGCCACACGCTTCCAAGAAGAGCAACAGCAACTCTGGACATAAATTCTACCACCTTTCAAGTTTAGGCTTTCTTCTTGGCTATGTATATAGTGGAGAAGGGGACTCGGTGATGTTGCCCCATTAAGTAGCCTTCCGTAAGTAACACTCATTTCTGTTAATCTTTGGGAAACCTCTGAGAACCACACCACTGCTTTGTACAGAAAACAACTGTGTCAAGCATGGGCTGAGCCTTTCTTTATTTGATTTAAGGTACGATCTTCCTCTATAGCCCAGCCTAAGCACAAATGCTCAGTCCTCCTAGCTCGGTCCCTTAGGATGAAGAGTAAAGTAAGGGTTTTGTTTGTTTTTCAATGTTAAAGGCCACTTCGGAATTTTTATGGATTTTTAAATGCATAAATAATCAGACACCAAGCCTTCCCCCAGCGTTTCCATGACAAAAGGAGACTTCTCCCTTCAAGCAACAGATATAGGTAGTCTTATTTTAATGGCTGTGATTTTGATTAAAGATAGTGATGCCTTGCCATATAGAAAGTAATTTGGAGAAATAAGAAAATGAAAACTATCCTCAAAGACCAGCTTTCCTTTTATTCCCATTTTAATGAATGATTTCCAAACCACCATAGAAGATTATAAAACCCCAGAAATCCTTTCTGATAACAAGACATAGTTGTCAGACTGGGGCCACACATGGATTCTCAAGGAATATCAGTGTGGTTAGAGCCGTCCCTCTTAGCAGTCACACTCCCCTCTTCTGAAGCTCAATAGCTATTTTCCTATGGCTCCTTGACTCTCAGGAATAATGCATGACTCTTCCAGAAGGACCAGACAAACAGCTCAGGATCAAGGCTAACAAGACACAATCACGACTCTAATTATCCACATTCTGGGCTCCTTGGACTGAGAGCTTGTAGTGGAGCGAGGCCGGTTATTCTCAAAGTGCCACGGCTTAGCTTCCAAATCTATTAGCAGCAAGCCCCTGGTGCTTTATCTCTGGGATTCCTGTGTGCTTGCAATACTGTTTTTACACTTATCTGCAATGAAAAGGTGATTTCTCTAAGTGTTCAGGATTTGGCCAAGATCAGATTTACTGCCTGGCTCCTCGACCTGATTCCCAAGTACAGTGTACTGGGGAAATACAGAGCTTGGTTGGGTCCCTGTGGGTTCCTGTGGCAAGGTGGTGAAGTTTTGTTTTCTTTACTACTTTCATTTCATAAGAGAAATTGTCTCAAGGGGAGGATTTCTAATGTGATTTTGTTAGATACAGTCCATTACGTATGAGGGGCCAGATTTTCAACCTCTGTCTGCACCCGAGGAGAGCTTTCTACTTTTGTCATGGGAGCCCTGGGGAGGAGATGGTCTGCGCTGTTTTATGTATTAAAAATCCAGAAGGGGAACACATTTTCCGTTTTCAAAGCGAGGAGGGACTTTCAGGATTTCCATCTTTGGATGCTACAGAAAGGGCCTCGCAGGCATTTTCAATGTTCTCAGTGCAGAATGAGAAAACACAGAGTTATTATTGTTGCTGATGGTTAAGAGATAATAATCGTAGTTTCAAAAAAAAAAAAACTTGAGCAAAGCATAATGGGGCACACCTGGACTCTCAGCCATTGAAAGGTAGAGCCAAGAATCTCCAAGAGTTCAAGGTCACTGTCAGCTATCTTGTGAGTTCAAGACCAGTTCAGTTAATTGAGATTATCTAAAAATAAATAAATAAATAAATATTTTAAAAGAAAGAAAATAGAAAGATTGAGAATACAAGAAATAAAATGATAGATAGGTGATAAGTAGATAGATAGATAGATAGATAGATAGATAGATAGATAGATAGATAGACAGACAGACAGACAATGGGTTATATGTGATATATTATGGATGGATGGATAGATAGATAGATAGATAGATAGATAGATAGATAGATAGATAGATAGGCAGGCAGGCAGACAGACAGACGGTATATAGATAGATAGATAGATAGATAGATAGATAGATAGATAGATAGATAGATAGATATAGATAGATAGATAGATAATGGATTTATATATGATAAATTATGGATGGATAAATAGGTAGGTAGGTAGGTAGGTAGATAAATAGATGATAGAATAGAGGAACAGAAGTCAGTAGAACCCATTGGAATGACAGGACAAATAGCACTTGTTCTTTCTCTTTCTGGACCTCCAGGGGAGACTGTGTTGTTATCCTTTAAACCATGTGGTCCTTTAATGTTTGTGCCTTCTAACAGAGGATATTTTGGAGATGGTGTGCAATCCTAACCATGCGGTGTTATAGAAAGTCAAGAAACTAAGGACTTGTTTGGAGAACTGGTAAACACGGTGTTGGGAAAGGTGTAGCAAATTATCTTGGAGAGATACAGAGGTTTCCAGAACCCCTGGCTCTTCCCATCCCGTGATGTCCAGTTATCTGTGCTGCAAAGTGGAGACACAGATAAGTCCTTCCAGCATGCCTGTGTCCAGCAGAGATCATTGCTGTCCCTGCTGGTATCTGACAGGTGTGCTGACCCTCCCTGCTGTTATCGCCGTGTTAGCCGTAGCTGTGCCAGGGACCTCAGAGACAGCTAGATGATCACGTGCTGAGGAAGAATGGGGCTCTGTGGGCACACAGGCTGGACAGGCACACCAGGCTCCACCTGGATAGCTCTCCAGCCTGATTTATTGGCATGTCTAAGCTACTTTTTTCTTATATTATTAGTGCCTCTGTGTGTGTGTGTGTGCGTGTGTTTGTGCAAGTTCGAGTGCTTATGTAGGTGTGGGTGGGTGGGAGTGTGGGAGTGGCGGGGAATGCATTGCTAAGACATGCATGTGGAGATCGGAGGGCCACTTTGTGGGGTCAGTTCTCACCTTTCACCTTTATACGGCTCCAGGAATGAACTCAGTTCACCATCAGGCAGAACTCCAGTGTCTGCATCTGAGCCTTCTTGCCAGCTCAGCATGGTGAAATTCTAAGCACTATTGAATAAGGAGACCACACTTTCACTTTTGCATTTGGTCCTGCAAATTCTGTTGCTGGCCTCAAGGACAAATGGGTTTTGTAAATATCAGCCATGGCCTCTCCTACCTAGGACATCTGCAGGAAGGGTTTGTTGAATTCAGCTGGCATTGGCAACACATGAAACTCATTTATCTGAAGCTCACTGGAAACCAAACATCTGCCTGAGCATATAGAGTTACATAGTGGGCAGATCTCTGGTCAATGATGAGGGTCAGTGATGGCCATATGCATTCCACGGAAACTCTGCAGAGGCAGAGTGAACTGAGGGTGTGTGGGATATACATTTGTAATTTAGTGTAAGAAGACTGGTTAAATATTTTAAAATTATTTCTGAAGCAGATTTAAAGATATGGAGTAAAAAATGTTAGCAAAATCACTTGGGAAAAGGTGGTTTCTAATGTTTTTAATAGTGCCACAGTTAGCAACTGATTTTAAATACTTTCTTGATCAACCTAAAAAGCCATCTCAAAGCAAAGGAAATAAATTATAGTGCCATTAACAATCATGTACTGTAGAAGCGCCCATTATAAGAGAAAATTTGAGCTTAGTTTTGCCACTCTGGTTCTAAGCCTCTTTCACAGAAATAATCAAATTCTACTCTTGATTTCATTTGGAATATTAATGAAATTGAAATAAGCTGCAAATTTCCCTTTGACTCATTAAGTTAGAAAGTCAACGTGCTAAAAATATACACTTGGGCTTCAGAATAGACCAAAATGGATAACTGTAAAGAAGAGTGGTTTTTTGGGTTTTTTTTCCTTCTTCTTTTGCGAGAATATAACTATAATAAAAAGACCTGTTGGGAGAAATGTGAGCTGGCTGTAATGCCGAATTCGGTTGGCTGTATAAACATATGTCTATATTCGTCATGTAGCTTTACTCCTCAAAAATATCTTACAACTCGTACGGTCAGAGCAAGTATCAATAACATAAAATTTCACAGCCCCCTTTTAGAACTGTGGCCTTAACATTTTGTAGGGAAATAAAGCTTTGGTTAACCTTGGCTCTGGCAGACCTCATTAAAATAACAGCCTGTCAGTTTCAAGTTTAAAATAACAGGGTTGTCAGTTTAATACGCAGCGGAACAATCTACAGTTTTATTCCCTGGGAAAAGGCTGGGCAGAAGTGTGTGTGTGCGCGCGCGCGTGCACATGGCTGGGGGCGCGGGTTGTAAGGTGAACAAAGATTGAACAACACTGCCATCTGGTGGCCATGGTGAGTGTAGCTTTTTAAAATTCTACCAGTGCACTAGTTGGATCAAGTAGAAAAAATGTTATGTTTGGGACAAACTTTAGTATCAGATTTGTGACAGCCTTTTTACTTTAAGTCTGTGTGCATGCTTGAAACAAAATATACTTATAGTCCCCGATTACAGTGACTTGATAAGAAACTGCCCTTAGTGGGACTTTAAGGCAAAAAGAGGCTGAGCCAAACCTTTTAACTAGATTTTCCTATAGAAGAAACCAAGGGTTATGAACACTTGCTGAGTTTGCACTGTCGCCCCTCCTGTCAGGCAGATCACAACCGCCTGTAATTCCAGCTCTCGGGCATCTAGTGCCCCCCTCTGACCTATGTTGGCCCTTCTACACACCTGCGTACGCACACCCACAAGGAGGAAGAGAGACAGAGACATGGAGAGAGACAAAAAGAGAGTTAAAACTAGAACACATTTTTAAAAATCTGTTTCTAAGAGCTGGGCAGTGGTGGCGCACGCCTTTAATCCCAGCACTTGGGAGGCAGAGGCAGGCGGATCTCTGAGTTCGAGGCCAACCTGATGTACAGAGTGAGTTCCATGATAGCCAGGGCTACACAGAGAAACCCTGTCTTTAAAAAAGAAAGAAAGAAAAAAATTAAAATGTCTATTTTTAAGAAAGACTTTGACTCGTCACATGAGCATCTTGTTGGGAGTTCATCAAGCTATGATCTATGTCCTTTACTAGACGATTGTTATATTTCAATAAAAAACAAACAAGTGTAAGCCAAAAATTTCTGTCTGGAGGCAAAATAGTGACAGATGTCACAAGTCTGAATCCAGCATGTTCCCATTTATGTAAATGGAAACCATCCTAGAAGTAGGCTGGATCCCATTCAGGCTTCTACTGCAGCCCAGCTTTAATTTGGTGATTTACTAGTGCATTTTGGACAGCTGAGCGGGGTATTGTGACCATCCAGTATGGCAGCCACCAGCCTCTGAGGGCTGCTGCACATTGGAGGTGTCTTAGACTGAACTGAGAGTGGCTCTGACTTTATACTGCAAGTCAGATTGCAAAGACTTAGTGCCCAAAGAGTATAGACTATCCAGTTACTGTGCCCCAAAGCCACGACATCTGAGGTGTGTTGCGTTAAATAAAGTATATTGCCTACCTATCCATCCGTCTATCTAGCTGTCTGTGTGTCTGTCTATCTATCTATCTATCTATCTATCTATCTATCTATCTATCTATCTATCCATCCATCCATCCATCCATCCATCCATCCATCCATCCATCCATCCATCTATCTATCTATCTATCTATCTATCTATCTATCTATCTATCTTTTTGGGGGCAGGATGTCACTATGTAGGCCTTGCTGGCCCTATGAGAGCAGCCTAGCCTCAAACTCAGAGAGTCTCCTGCCTCTGCTTTCCAAGTGCCAGAGTTAAAAGTACAACCTCCATTCCTGTCTCCAAACATATTCTTAAAATTAATTTCAATTTACATTTTTCATCCTGGCAGCTGGCAATTTGTGAACTACAGATGGACCTGACATCCATGCCTCTCATCATGTTTCTAGTGACTGTCCCTATTTCAAATTACTCCTTCATTGTCCAGAATGGCTGTTCACCCAGTTTTCAGGGTGGTTTCCCTCACACTGAGCTCTGAAGGCGGGTTGCCTACATCTCTGTATCCTGTAGGAGACAAAATGTACCCGCGGCGTTTGTCTTTGGCACCTTTGCCTGCTTTCAGTGTAGAGGGGAAAGCCAAGAGCTCTTGAGTCTCTTGGATCTAATCATATGAGGTGTGGATGCTGTACCCTGGTTGGTGCCCCATGGGGTAAATTGGATCTTTAAGGTAGCAGATGGCTCCCAGGAGCAGGTAATTTACCTCACAGGGGTAAAAGCTTGCTTGAGCACAATTGAGCAACCCTATGCCATCTGTCCCTGTGAGGATATGTCTCCTCACTGAGAACTTCCAGTTCCAAGGACCCTAGCAACATATTCCCTTGCTAAACTTTATTGAATCCTTTGGAGGGGAGGGCTTACAGAAGAAAGGAACTCACATCCACTGGGAAACCAGTTTCTAGAGAGATTATGCAACTTTGCCAAAGTCACAGTCAAGCGCATGTCCCTCCATGGTTTTCCTTCCCTGGAGAAGGCACTTCACATCTATGAGCTTTCTCTGCTCAAAGCTCCCCTGTCACAAACAAATCTTTTCAGGTTTTCTGCCCATGGACACCTGCTGGTCCCTCCAGACCTAGATCACCTGATGCCTCTTCCCACTTTTTCGCTTATCACACAGGGTCAGGTCTTCTTCTCCCATGGTCCATGCCTTAAACACAGAGGCCGCTTGATGTTCATATATGTGCTCCATGGAGTAGTAAGTTGACGGATCTATGACTTGTCTATTACTGCATGCCTAGGAACTTAAAACACTTGGGGGCACTGTATAGTCTAAGCAAGTGTGTGTGTGTAGTTGAAGTGATTACCCATAGACCGCCAAGCAATAATTTGTCCATGAAATAGGGAGATCCACAGAGAGATGGTCCTTCCATTGGTAATCCAAGCATGCCTTGGCTTCAGGTTCCCAACTGCTAGGATTACAGATCTCTGCCATGACCCACACCTACAATTTCATTTGGAGATTCAGAATCTGAATGCCCTCTTCTGCGTACTCGGTTTCATTCGTTCATTCATTCATTCATTCACGCACTCTCTACTGTGTACATAAGCCGGGCGTTACACTGGCAGATGGGACGCACATTCCCTGGAACTTGGTGAACAAAACCAACAGTGGTCTGTCACAATGTTGTTTGAGGATTAAGAGGGAGGGGATCAGTCGTCAGAATGGGGAAAGGACAGAGGGACCCTGCGAACGCATACTCTGTAGAGAACCTAAGTAGCACTGGGTGTCAGGAAGAGTTCTAAAAGATAAGCAAAATGAGACCCGCTGTGGCGGCATTTCATTTGTATTTTAATAAATAAAACTTGCCTAAGGATCAACCAGCCATTGGCTCTTATCTCTACCTTGTCCGAAATGGCAATCCTGCCTCTAGGAATCTCAGAATGAGACTGTGAGTGAGAGTTGTCTCCTCCCGTCTTATATTCCTCTCTAGGGCTGGGATTAAAGGCCTGGCCCGGTTTCTATGCCAAACTATTGTGGCTACTGGGATTAAAAGTGTGTGTCACCACTGCCTGGTCTAGAAGGCTGACCAGTAGGGCTGTTTTACTCTGTATTTTGTATTTTATTAAAACACAAATGAAACATCACTATATTCCACAGAGAGAATTGTTCCTTAATTTATTCCTTTCTTTCCCCCATTGCAGAGCCTTGTATTTGAGTTAAAGTTTACACCCCAGGAGTGTTGTGATTTCCATGCCTCTGTGTGTGTTTATGTTATATGATTCCACTGTTTTTAGAATTCCATTAATCCCACTCACTGATAATTAAACTAATTCCCAGCTCAACCCATAAAGGCAAAGGCAGAACCTCGTGTCGTATCACAAATATGAAATAATTGATGCAAAAGTAGGCATTTACGATGCTCCACACAGGACCATTCTACATGGTTCGGAATAAATCAAATCCCGCACATCTAAAAAGATTTATGCGCTTTTTATTGCCTACTCCATAAAAGATTTAGGACGACCCGCATCTACCCTAAATGGCTTTAGAATATAGACAAATCGGATTTGCACCTCTGGTCTGGTGAACGCTTTTCAGCATTGCATAACTGCTCATCCAAGAGTGTTCATCTTTGTGAGCACCTGCTGTTGGGTGGGCTCTTAGTGGGGACGGCCGTGCAGCTACACAGGGCTCAGCTGCGCCAAGAGACTCTTCTTGTTTCCTGTTCCGCTCCAGGTATCTGCTGCCATTGCACGGAGCAGAATGCATATCTGCTGTTGAAATGTCTTGGGGGAAAAGTAAAGCTTCAGTTATTCAGAAGCAAATGACAGTTCTGAGGGATGCCCAAATTCCTCATGAGTCCTGCGCCCACCCCAGTGTGTGTGTGTGTGTGTGTGTGTGTGTGTGTGTGTGTGTGTGTGTGTGTGTTCATGTGTAGGTCTATGTATGGATGCTAGAGGACAATGGCATATGTCATCCCAGGAATACCAAGCACGGCCCTTGAGACGGTGTTTCTCCACTGGCTTAGTACTCTCCCACTAAGCTCGCCTTGCAGACCAGTACATCCCAGATCTGCCTGCCTGGGATCTCAGTTCCGCCTTAGCTGGCATCTTCACTTGGGTTCTGGAGGCAAACCCAGGCTCCTAGCTTCCGAGGCGAGTGTTTTACCAGCTGAGCAGTCTCCCCAGCACCTTCCTCCTTTTTTAATTCACAGACACTCATGTGATATCCTGGGTTTCATTTCCCGAAGATGAAATTTCAATATTTTAAGAGTAACTTCTGGAGGTTATATGCTTAGCAGAATCATTTTTATGTCTGTCACACACAGAAGTAAAAATTGGGCCTCTGTTTAAATTTCCTGGATGTCACCAAAGTCCCTTTGAAGGAGTTCTGTAGGGGAAGAGCTAGTTGACAAGGAAGCAAATTTTTCAGCGAGACTAGATGCTTAACACATTCTAACTTCCTATATATTGGCAAAATTGGTAGTTTTCTAATAAATCCCTAGGTCAATCATATTCAAAGTGCAACTCCACTGCCGTGATGCTGTTGCCTATGATGGGAACTAGAGAGACGCCTACTTTGAACCACAAAGAACCTCCCATGGTTGTCGTTCTGTGAGTACAATGAGGAAGGATAGAGCAGAGCTCAGCTTTTAAACACCTAACCTGACTCCCGTGCCTCCGAAAACTGTTTAGGATAGTGAACTTGCTCTTTCCGTGTGTGGCTGCGCCTGAGATCACCCTGTCCTACGTGATGAAGACCGCATTTCTAATAACCGAATAACCGAACTTAGAGTCAGCTCTCATCACAATTCACAGATCGTGGCCGCTCCTTGGAGACGACCGTGGCTATGCAGCCACGGCAAGGCCTACAAAATGAGCGAGGCCGGAGTCAGCCAGCAGAGCATGAGACAACATAGACGACTCATACCGGAGTTCAGAAATGAATCGGAACTGGGGGGCGGATGGGAGAAACAAGCCAGCTAGAGACTGATTGTGCAGAGAAAGCAAGACAGTAGGGGCCTCAACGTGTGAAGGCCAGTCCCAAGAGGAGGGACTAGATCTTTGTCTGTAGTCAGGGTGTCCATGAAGACTCCCAGAATGTCCCAGAGAAGGGAAGAGCTTTGCTTCCAATCATCCATGAAACCCCAAGTCCTCTCTCATTAGACGCTGGTATATGACATAGCAGACATCTAAATGGAATCTAGGCAACTCTTAAGTTGTGAATTCTCTACAAGCTTTGGAGCATAGGAGCTATGCTGAACCTGACAATTCAACAATAAAACTGCTCAATGTCATTCATAATTTTTAATCTTATAAAGCACACAATGCTGTAATTGAGATGCTTCCTGGGCAGGAGTGATTCTTTGGTTTTGTCTGAATTTCTGAGGATTAAATGCCTTCCCTTTTCTCTTGACTGCTGAATTCAATTGGTATTAGCTCAAAGGCAGACTGCCTTTTCTCAAGGACATGTTGCACTCTTTCTCTACTGTCTTGACTAGAACGTCAGATCACAGGCAATGAGGCATAATTAGAACATTAAGTACAAACCTAAAATGTGAAAGTTTGCTGTCCTTTCTTTTTAATCCCCCCCCCCCACACACACACATAGTGTATGACCTGAACAGCATAGGGAGATATCTCTGATGCTGCCAATATTTAATTCACTTTGAGGAACACTATTTTGCCTGGTGAAGATTCCATCTGTCGTCTTGAGGTCATGCCCTTCATAGAGTGTGATCGTTCAGCTAAAAAAACTCCAAACCCAAAGCCAGAGGGGATAATTCACTCCTTAAACTTTTCTTCCAATTCCTGATCCCCTGAGAAACTCAACAGAACTAAACATTGTCTTTGTAAACCATCAAAGCTCCTCTTGCTTCCTACTGGGTTTTTATCCTTCTCTATTTTTTTCCTACAAAGTGCATGAGTGTTTGTCTCCTTAGGGAGTAACGCCACAAGTGCCACCCCACAGGAGAGGAAGTATGTCACATGGCAATAGACTAGACGCTGCTGCTGAGTTCCCTGGGAGTGTGTGGCAAAGCCCAGAATGTGAGTCTGGTTTTAAATTACATTGTGACTTGAGGACACAGTATTACACTGGCTGTGTTATGTGGAAAAATCTGCGTTAGGTTCACTGACAGGCTCGTCTCACCAGAGTCTCCGCTGCCGCCTCTGAGGCTTACTTGGAAGTCTCCTGAGAGAAAACATGGTACAAACTATCTCTCTACAGAGTGCCATAAAACCTTAACACTATAGGACAGACAGGGACACCCGGAGACACTGAGAAATGAAGCTGAAGAGTTTCATACAACCTAAAAGAGAAAATTAAAAAGCTGGAAACTGGTGCCCTATGAGTGGGCGGCTGGGAGAGACAGTGGGAGAGGCGAGCCTGAGCCCAGGATTTAGTGAAGCACGCTTCTTCACTGAACTCCGCAGCCTTGCTAAATCCCAGTTCCTACTAAGACTATCTTATTCATAGACACATGGCCATGTCGGAAAAAAAGATAGTATTCTTCTGCACCTGAAGCAACTGCAATACTCCACACTCCGTGTGTTTTCCAGCAGAGGAATTGTGAGCAGGTTCATTCCTGGACCTTATTTCATCACCAAGGGGCAAAGGTGACCTGGTTCATGGTTAGTGGAGAAACTCGGGCCTGTATGACAGGCAGATTCTTCTCCTATAAATCCAGATGAGGTTGCTGTCTCCAAAACTGGATTACTAAATTCTTAGGCTGCAAAGATGGCTAAATACATTAATTTCTCTTAATTTATTCAAGTAGAGGAGTGGCCAGACTTTGTTTCTTTAAACAAACTGTTTTCCAACGCTAACAAATGACCTTCAGCCTATAAAATATTTACATTGTTTTCCCCCTCATTATGCATTATTTAGTGTATAGCCCTTTAAATATTAATCATCTATTTTTTCTAAAGATATGGTATATATTATTTACATCTGATTACATTATGTTTTTATGGAGATGAAGTAAGCACACTGAAATCTTTCTGAAGTCATAAGTAAACAGGTTGCGGGGCCAACTGCATGGAGCAGGTAGAGCTAGGAAAGTACATTCTGGCGGGGGATGACTGATGGAGGGAAGAAGGTGGTTCTCTCGCAGTGTCTGCCTAGGAAAGAGCCAGATGAAGGAAGGGGTTCCAGATAAACAGACGTGGGGTCTTGGTGACTTGACGGCAGTCATGGGTAAATCTCTTGAAGAAGGAAGTTAGGTATGCCCCGTCACGTGACCCACACCGGAGACCACGGTGATATAAATGTTCAAGGATGGTGTCAAGTGAGAACGATGCAGAGGTCTTGCTTACAAAACCAAAACGAAGCCACTGGGCTGCTACACGGGATTCTAAAGACTATTTAAGATGGAAGTCGGTTCAGTTTTACTTAAATTCTCATGATTATCCAAAAGCCAGGATCACAGAGGTACCTGAGACTCTCCTCCAATACCATACACAAATCACACCTGACTGATGTCTACACTAGTAAGAGGCTGTCGTCTTGATTACAGGATTGAAGGGATCATTTGAGATCCCTTCCTGCTCTGTTCATAATCAGGTTGAGGAAACAAAGCTCTTTCTAAAGACCTGACTGAATTTGCCCGTGTCTTTCTGACTCCCCAGAGGAAAGTCCGCATGGCCGTAGCTGGCAGATAATCGATAGTTTTGTTGAAATCTTACTTCCCTCAGCAGATAATTGGCAATGCTGTTCATGTATGAGTCCCCTCAACAAATACTTATTAAACACCTGCTACACAGTAAGTGCTGTTTGCTGAGTCTGGGGCCGTGGAGCGGCTCTTCCTTGGGAGCCATGAAGATCCAGCTGCTCTTTAGTAAATGTCCAGAGCAGGGGCTGAAAGCAGGTCTGCCTGGGTAAAATCGTCATGGGTGCGCAAGCCTGAGAGGACGTGTTGTGTCTGTAGTTTTAAGCCCTCTGGATAGAATTACTAATTTCCCTGCTTCCTAATTGCTCCCACGGTGGAATTCAACAGTCGCAGAGAGAAAATATCAGTGGAGCCTCGCTTGATTAGGAGGGGATATAGTATTCCCCAGAAAGGCTTCCAGATAAACTGGTACCAAGACTCACAGAGGTTTTCTGTTCCTCAGGACTGTGTTAACTGCAGATCTGTCCACACTGGCTGAACGGGGCAGCTCCACATCCTTCAAGGGCAGCCACAATGTAGTAGCCATTTTTATATTCCCAGTCTAGCAGAAAATTTGACCTATAAAGAGGCATGAGTGCTTAATGAAGGAATGCTGGCGGCAAAAGCATTTTCTTTCTTACTCCACCAATGTACATGAAGAAAATCGTGTCCTCCTTCTTGTCCCATTAGACTGAAGGCCCTAAATGTTACTGATTTCTTTGCTTGCCAAATCACTGATTTCAAATAACACATGTGTGCCCTTGTGTTATAGACACCTGGTCCCTTCATTTTGGGGTCTTGTGCTTCCATCAGCAAACTGTTCATGATCATAGACACTTTGTGTGCTTATAGTTGCTTATGCCTATGTTATATTTTGTCCCTAGTAAACTCATGTATTGTACGCTTTATAAACTCCCCAAAGCAAACACTTCTGTGGATAAAGAATTTATAAAGCATTTTTATTGCTCTTACCTCATAGTGTTGCAGAGGCATGGAGAGAAAGCTTGAGGAGAGACGTGTGTCTGTTGTCATCACAAAGAAATGATGAGTGTTTGAACAGATAAAACTTACCCTGGTTTGATCATGAAATGACACAAGCCTATATCAAAGTTTCACATAACACGTCACAAATACATACAACGATGGTGTCAGATTTAAAAATTAAGCTCTTAAGAGAAGGTTGGAGAGATGGATCAGCAGTTAAGAGCACTGGATGCTTTTCCCAAAGAGTCAAGTTCAATTCCCAGCACCATATGGTGTCTCAAAACATTCTCTAACTCTGGTCCCAGAGGATCTGGTAACATGCACAGAAATACGTGCCGATAAGACACATATGCCCATAGAATAAAAATCCCAAAAGAAAGAGAAATGTAGTTCCTTTTATCCATGATCTCACTCTATGATGTCAGTTACTTATAGCTGGTTATGCTTTGAAAATACTAACTGGGAAACTCCAGATATGAGCGATCATTAGGTTTCAGGTGGCGCACTTTTCTGAGTAGGGTGATGACATATCACTGTGCTGATCCCTCTACCTGGGACGGAACACATCTGTTACCCAGTGTCTAAGTCCATTGTAACGCCTGTGTTCGGGAAACACTCCAAACAGATGCTGCTTCTCGTATACCATGAAAAAATCCACAGTAGCCCAAGACTATAGAACGCATGTCCCTCTACCTCACTTTACCTCCTAGTGCCGGTGTACCATCATCCCACCTCATCACGAGAAGAAAAGTCAGGACAGGATAGTAAGGTGTTTTGAGAGAAACCATACTCTCCTAACTTTCACTATAATATCCTGCTATGACCATTCTATTTTGGTATTACTTATTGTGTGGGGACCCCCACATTGGGGTGACATCTGTCAGGGTCTAGCCTCAATGGGGTTTGTACATTCCAGGGTAGGAGCATTAGGCAGACAGAACAGAGATACAAAAGAAGTAGATAGAGACACAGAATAGAGCCAGTAAGGCAATCCAGTGAATACTGAATTTGTCTGTGTTGATTTTCCTTATGCTTACATGCGCCAATTCCAAAAAAGGTGGGGAGGAAGCAAAAGAATGCTTTAATATGATACAAAGAACAAACAGAGCAATTACCTCTTCAATACCTGAAGCATCAAGCAACTATACCCTGGGTTAAGTATTCTCTTGTTTAGGCAGGACTTGCAGTGACTACACCTTGGGCCAAGCATCCTGTAGGCAGCCACTGCTTGGGTCAAACCTCCTGTCATATCCTTGAAGGAGCAGGAATAGATGTGAACTCTCTAACCTTTGGTCAAGGTGGTACAGATCCACCTTGGGCCATCTTAAAATCCCGAACACCAAGTAACCACACCCTAGGTCAAGATATCTTGTTAGCAGCCACACCTTAAGTTAAGTCTCTTGTTGATAACCTTGAAGGAGCAAGAAGAGGCCTGACCTCTCTGACCTTTAGTCAAGGTGGAGCAGGCCCACTCCTGTGGGCTCCCACACGATCGTCAGTTCTTCATATGAGCAATTTACAAGCTTTATCATAGGCATGCATGTGGAGGTTAAAAAAAATGTAGGATTTAGGATTTTGCATAGTTTGGGACATCCACAAAGATCTTAAGACAGATTTATTAGCAAGGGAACAGTAGCATTCGACCAACCATTCATTGTCTTCTTGCGCTTTCGTGGTTGGAAAGAAATCCACCGTTTCTCTTCCAAAGGTATTTTAACTCACTACTCCATTAAGTAAGTTGATGAAAACCACGGGATCTTATCTACACATGCATGGGCCCACCCTTCCTCTTGGGGGAAACTGTCCATTTTATCTCACAGCGGTAAAATGTCCACCTCCACATGACCTGGCCACAATATCAATCTCTACATGGAATAGTAGGAAAGCATAATTCCGCTTACATTTTTATATTTTGAAAGTAGAAACAGGGGCATCAGTGTGTTCAGCCTGATGACAGTGAGTCATCCCAGCATCCACAGAGATATATGCACAAGAATCTCAGCCTTAGCCCAGTGCCACAGGCTTTGAAGCCAGGACTCTGAGCAATGACACCTGTAGTTAAGAGTAGCTATGCAGTCTTCATCTGAAACCATATCTTGTCTCTACCACTGACGTATGACAAGATGTCTTAGCTGCTCAGGACCTCTGTGCCTCTGCTGTGCAAGGGGTGTGGCAACCATGGCTCAGCAAGACAGAGTTGTGAAGACAGAAGTGGCTTAGCACCAATTAGTATCTGTCCTGTGTTGAAAACTGCCCGTTATCTCGGAAGTCTCTCTACCAGCTGGGCGCCAGCCTCCAGATCTGAGACTGAGGCAAGGTCTTCTACATGCCATTTGGTTGGTATGTTTCACTGGGTTTCTTTTCATCTAGAACAGTCTTCCTGCCTTTATTGATTTATTTATTTGCTTGGGTTCTTTTGAGGAGTTGAGGGCTATCGTCTTATATAATGTCTGGTTCACGCTGTGTCTGATCATTTATTTATGCTACTGCTCAGTTTGTTCCTCTACCCCTAGTGTCTGCTGCAAATTGGAAGTTAAGTCAGAAATTTCATGAAATTCGAGTTTAATATTCGAGGTGAGCTTATTTCCTTAGTAGAACCATCGAATTAAAGCGACTGAGCGTCCTTCCTATCTATCCTTTGATTTTATACATCTCTGGCTTCTGTGGTTATTCTGCCTTGTGGCCTTGTTTTCTGTGCTGTGAGTTTCTGGCTTACATTAGGGTGGGTCGAGGAGAGGTTTCACTGTCTCCCCACGGATTCAGTTTCCCATGGACTTTTTCATGGGCCTTAAACTAAGAGATACAGCTCTAGAAAGTAGTAGTTCAAATTGTTAAAGAGAAAATCCAGAGACGCACTAAAAGATGTCTTGTGTTTTCTCTGTGAAGCCCAACTGTATGTTTGGATTCAGAATGTCAATAAAAATAGGCAAAAATTAAAAAAGACTTCCTACTTCTTTCTCCGTTGCAAACCCTGCTGTGATGACGGTATTTTCCCGATAATGTTGGTCTGCTGGTACTTACCCATGTGGTGAGAGATGCACCCTAGAGTCGCTCATTTGGGTTGCAAAGGAAGAAAAAAAGCTGTTACGAAGATCCCGGGCCTCTGTTTCCCTTGAGTCTGTGCTGTCTAACGATTCGGACTGATGTGGCTGCCCGTAACACATTCATTCTGGGGTACTTGCAGCGTAGCGCTTTGCTTACCGTGGCAGCCCCCCAAGTGCTAGGAAAACAGAAAGCTCGGGTCTGGAGCTGTTGTAAAGCAGTTGTAATCTGTAACTCAGAAACCAAAGCAGCAAATAGAATGAAATAAGCATTTCCAAACAGTGTGAGAACTGAAAAACTTCCCTGGAACCGGAAATGAGCCCCCCGTCGTCCCAGTACACCCTAGAAATCCCAGGCAAACTCTTGCCCAGTGGCTAATGGCGTCCATTCCGTTCAGCTGTCCGCCTTGCCTCTGCAAGCTGCAGGTGAGTCACCCTGGTGCTCTTGCAAAATGTTAAAGCAGCATTTACATTTCTCACACTCCTCTGCTGTCATCTCCATGAATTGTACAATGAAAATGTACAGCTACCAAAATGCCAGGGAGAACAGGCCCTGATTATACAATGTGGTGCAATGAGCAATCAAGGAAGTGGCACACCTGATTCCCATGAGGGGCTTCTTACGCAGCCAGAGACAGTCCCCTGCCTCACTGCAGCCCTCACACGGTGTTATGACCTCCAATTGTGCAGTGTTTGTGATATTGTCTATGAACTCATAACAGGATGAGATAATGAAAACTAATATCTCAGTGGATATCTATCAAACACAGTATGTGAAGTAATGTCACTAACTCGTTCTGGTTTTATACGTTTTTTTTTTCTTTAAGTTTAGCATCCCGAGTTCCCTAAGTTAGAAACTAGGATGAATGGCCATTCAGTCATTTCCAACCACTGAGGATGAGATCGTTCCCAAACCCACCCTTACCTTAGAAAGCACAGAGATGAGAAGGAGCAAAGGGTACTGCTGAGTGGGATGTGATGAGGCCCATGTGTGATGTGTGCACTCTTGACTGCACACAGCATTGAGAGCCGGAGAAGCTAGAAGTCTGACGTCAGGTGTCTGCACATTGGTTCCTTCTTTGGCTGCCAGCAAGGACGGGTTTCGGGCCTTTAAATGGCTGTCTCCCATGTTGTGCTTCGTTCTCCCTCTGTGTTCCCGTCTTCCGCCCAGCCTTCCTGACTTTGAGTCTAAGTGAGCTCACTCCAACTTCCTTACCACTGTAACGACCCCATCTCAAAATTAGGACACATTCTATGATGCTTTGGGCCAGGGCTTCAAAACTGTTGGCTTGTGGGGACCCAATGTGACCTGTACCTGTTGCGTGTTATCCATCCATGCGTTTTCTCATTGTTCCTAAAGAATGGGTAGTCAAGCAGGACACAGACTGCATGAGATGCATGCACGAAACTGGGTGTTCACGATGGAGCCAAAATGGCACCAAATCCGTATCCCTCCCTTCCCCACAGGTAAGAAGTCCATGCTGAGCTGGAAATGCCTCAGACACTGATACTAAAAAATCCTAGTGGCTCCAGAACTACATTGATGCTCATATTTAAATTGACTTTCATCCTTGGGTACCAGAAATTTTGGGGTGGATTGACTTTCCTGTTCACCATCCAAAAGCACTCTGTATGAACCTGCCGACTGGACTAGGGCAGAGGTTATCAGCAGCTGATCCAGCAGCAATATTTATTTCTTGCAGAAACACAGTCTATTGGGAAATGTGTGTTATCTCTTTGTGCTTGTTTTGGAACGTTTATCTGGCACCCAGGAAACGTTTTCTAAAGTAAGTGTTTAGGGCATGCTTAGCAATACTCTGCAATAGAGTAGCCCAAAACCAGCCGAGACACTTCCTTTATTTTTAATTTCAACGGACAGGACAGAGAAGAGGAAAAACAAAGAGCCAATGGGCTGAGCATTCCATTGGGAGGAATGAGAGGGAAGTGGAGGTCAGAGTCTTTCTGGGCAATGAGCCCTCTAGCCCGTTTCCTTCTGTTGAAGATGGTAGCTCGTGTCCCATGTGTCTGCCATATTCACTGTGTCACGTCCTCACGGAGAGAGGCAAGCAAAGCCTGGGGAGTCGCCTCACACTCTTTCCTTGCTTTCTCCATCAGGTCACAGACATCAAGGAAAAACTGAAGCTCTCTAAAAAGGTCTGGTCGACGTTGCCCTACAGCATCTGCAAGGATGAGAGTGTGACAGCGGGCACATCCAACGAGGAGGAGTGCTGGAACGGGCATAGCAAAGCCAGGTAAGGCGATGCTCGGATGGCGTGCGCACGCGCAGCCCGACGCGGTGCTCCTGCCAGCACGGCAAACCCTGTTTATCGTGTGGCTCACGCTGTCCCACGAGATGCTCCAGCCACCACAGCAAACCCTGTTTATGCAAAGAGCAGTGGTGGTGAAAGACCCCCGAATTGGGTGCCTTCCCTCGGAGACCCCCGACGCCCAAGAACCAGGCCAAGACCACCAACGGATGCAAAAGCAAGAGGAACTTTTATTCACAGACGTCTGCGGACGCTACAGCATTCGGGTAGCTGAGCGTGCTGTTTCAAGATTTTGGGGTCCTTATATACCCCTGGGGAGGCGAGAAGCAGCTT
>PVIU01008882.1:0-36174 GCA_004026605.1 Ondatra zibethicus | reverse complement strand
ATTCAAAAGGGGAACACTGAGTCAGGGTGAGGGGCAGTCTCGTGGTTTTCTGTCTGATACTGAGAAACCACAAGTCAGCTATTCTAGGAGGAGGACAGTTGGAGGGGGCTCTCCGTTCCTCCTTATCTTCCTGGGACTTGGGCAGTTGGCCTGGAGTCTGACCACAGACATCCTGTTGCATACTTTCTGTCCTGGTCTAGTTCTGATCCTATATGAGTTTATTTTTACAACCTTGCAGAATGGCGTTACTATAGCTAAGCCTGGGCTATAAGTGTAGGGGTCTTTCAGTGGGAGGAGGGACACCGCGTCACCCAGTGACAGCTGTTGAAAGGGGCAGGTTTGATGGGCACGTGGGAGCATTTACTCTCAAGGTGCCATTAAGTGTGGAATCCTTGCTCTGACTGCCTCGCTTCTGGACGAGGACAGAGGGTGGTGACAGGTGCCAGCTTCCAGATAGCCTGAGATCACAAAGAGCCCGTTATGTTCGCTTAATGACTTTAAGACAACATGGCTATTTTTATCCATAGGTAAATCTGCAGGGCTCTTTTTCCGTTGATTCTTTTTAAATCACAAGTTAAACAGGAAATAAAACTTCAACTATGTTATTTTGACCTTTGAAGAAAAAAGAAAAAAAAAACCTCTTAGTGTTCAATAGAAAGGTAAAATAAAATGGCTGGGAGACAAATGAGGAAGGAGGCCAGAAGGTTCTGTGTCTCTGAAAGTCCTGTTGAACCCTAGTGACTCCGTTTTCATCTTCTTGCTCTGCCGGCCAATGCTGTGCCATCTGATAAGGAATTTCTACATCTGTTGGTTTAGCTCAGACTGGTCTTGGCCCAAGCTTGTCTAGGGTGGAGGAGTTGGATGGGGAAACTGGCTGGGAGTTGGCAGGCTGGGCAGAACATGAGGAGGGGAGTCAGCCAGGCCTTCCGCAGTGCAGCTGCAGGTGGGTACGGCAGCTGGGAAACAGATTCAAGGAGTCTTTGGGAACTGCCCAGCAGCTGGAGAAGCTCGGAGTGAGGTCTGTGTGGGAGTCTTATTGGGCAGCTTTAAAGGAAGGGAGCTGCTGTGATACAAGTGAGAAGGAGGTGTGTGAGAACTAAATTCAGAAGAATCTGCCGGAGGTAAGCCGAGAGCATTGCTATGTGGCATGTTTCAGCATCTGTTGGGGATGGTGTTGCTAATCTTACAAGGAAAAGCCTAGCAGGTGAAGTCAGGACAGCAGCAGAAAGATCCACAACCAATTCAAGGTGCCCGAAACATGGTTGTTCAAATCTAAGATTGAGACTAGAGAGGGAGGTTGATGATGTGAGCACTGGGCCACTCACAGAAGGCTTCCATGCAGATTTGGGGGTGGGAAGGAGACTTTTGAACTGAAAACTTCAGTTGTGAATCAATATCTCTGGTGTGTCAGCTTTCAAAGAGCCTACAGAAAAACACTGCAAGGCTGAGCAGGTGACCTAGCAGACAGCTCTGCTGCAGGTGACCTGACTGGCATCTCTGCTGCAGGTGACCTGACGGGCATCTCTGCTGCAGGTGACCTAGCAGACAGCTCTGCTGCAGGTGACCTGACAGGCATCTCTGCTGCTGATCCATGTTTACCTTTCATCCTTGGATGAAATGACAGCTATTCTGTGAACCTCATTCCTATGAACAGCCAACAGGTTGCTGGAGATCTGCACACATGTGATTTCTTACAAAAGGAAGCACAAAGAACGTTCAGGCTTGTGGGCAAAAGGAACTAAACTCTACTGAGAAATAGGTGAAAACACGAAGGAAGTGAGGGCTACAACAGGTCAGGGGACTCATCCGCATTCTGCCTCATGAGGCTAAAGCGTGAGGATGAGGAAGATGGTGCCCAGTGGTACCCAGTTAACAAGAAGGAAATGCTGGAGTCTCCCTCACTAGCCTAGGATTTGTTTGCCTCTTCAGCAAGCAAACAAATCCCAAATACTTCCCTGTTCAAGTTAAGAGAGCAAATGAAATTTAATGCTATTTCATATACATATATAGTATAAAATGACAGAAATATATTTAAGACCATTTGAGAAATTTTGGAAAATTCCGTTCTAATTCCAAGTCAAAATTCCCATAGTAATGTGTGTGTGTGTGTGTGTGCAGCTTAAGACAGAAACTCAAATAGCAATTGTTAAAAATCAAAGTTCTAACAGAATCCAATCTAAAGAGAAATGAATCTCATACTTGTATTCTGAGGAATGACAATAGGAAAGTATTAAAAAGTCGTTTTGGTTTTTTTGAGAATTTAAATTTTTTACTTATTTATATTTCCATGTGGGATGTTTTGCTTTCGTGTATCTCTGTGCCCAAGTGTGTGCCTCATGACTGCAGAGGCCAAGGAGGGGATAAAACCCCTGGAAATGTTTTGAGCTGCCATGTGTGTACTGGGAATTGAACCAGGATCCTTAATACTTGAGCCATTTACCAGCCCCTGCATTTCTGTTTCCTCTAAGAGTGAAATTTTGTCTGTGCAGTAAAGACATTGAGATGCAAAACACTCCATGTGACTATAAGTCACATTGTTTGGTACAGCCTCCGCTGTCATCGCTTGGCCTGGGGGCATCACGCGCAGTGCAAAACGTTTGTGTTATGTGCTCGGAATCACAGATGCAGGGATGTTGTGTGATTCAACACCAGCCACCACTGCCAGAAGCATCCCAATTTGAGCACACATTCAATGTTACTTGAATTTTGTTCTTGTGTATTGAGAAACTGTGTATGGTTGCTGGAGTTTTCAACTCCATGTGAGGTCATGAACCACAGTTCCACTGGCAGGGGATACAAGACAGCCATGAGGCCTGGTGCATGAAAACTAACAGTGTCTTGAGAGAGACCAGTGGGCCTGGGAACACCAATACCCACACTTTACACCATGACCCTTGAAATAGCAAATCTGCCAGAGCCCGTGAGCCAGCCTTGACTTCCATGCTGAAACCAGTAGGAATCTCCCGAGAGATCCCAAGTAGTGAAGAAAAACAACCAAGCTTGACACAATGCAGTCATTTCTAGGATATGTCCATATCTAACCCTATACAGTGTATCATTTTATACAATCTGTGTATTATTTAATATACCAAATATTTATGCCAAATATTTATGACTCAGTTGTGCTTCCATTGAAAAATTGCAATTCCATGGTCCTTCATGTTCTCGTTAAAATTCTACAGTAGGGCATTAGTATTACTGCTTTATGTCTGCCGACTTTGCAAACAAGGAACAAATCAGACTTATTGTTTTACATTTAACTGAACCTGTCTTCTCTTCTAAACATCAATCGATCTAGAATCACATGGAAAGTAATTTCATTCAAACAGATTCTACAGGAAGGTTTAGAAGCTTGGGTAACACATTTGGTGAGAGAGGTTAGTCAGCAGGTGCTGTGTTACAAAGAGGAAACAGAAATAAGCTCTGGTGGGATGGTGAGGGAGAGGTGGCTATCCACTGTCATAACACACTGTGCATTTCCCAAATAGTAACATGTAAGAAATTACATTGAATACTCTTACCACAAAAATTAATAACTGTTTAAGGAGTTAGATACACTTACCCTTATTTGAGCATTGCAAAAGCATACATGTATCCAAATGTCACATGAGTCCCCATAAGTTTGTACAATTTTATATGCTGATTAAACATATAATAATAATTAAGAATTCATATATAATAGAAAAGCTATTTCCCCACTGTCAGAGTATTTTTTTAAATGGTCTAGGATCAGTTGCAAAATGAAGATTAAGAACAGCGGTTATTTTTATCAATCACGTGAAAATGTGTTATTGAGAAAAATATCTCTCAGCACAAGTTAACGGATACGTGACATGGGTGTCCATTAGGATTGATAGGGTGTCTTGGGCCTGGAGTTTATAAGCCAAATCCGGAGCACTGATGTTACCGCTAAGCCAGGTGCTTCTTCCTCTCTGTGTTTTATCCATCAGACTCCTCCAGGCTCATCTCTCTCCGTTTGCACCTTGTTGTCTGATGTGGCTGATCAGACCTGTCTTCCAGCTTCCATTTTTCTCCCAGTTCGTCTGGGATTCCTACCCAGTATCTCTTTGTCCTGCTTCCTTGATCCACAGACGCGCCTGTTCCTGATGCAATGTTTCAGAAATGGCCGCTAAGTGGGAATATCCGTTTACGGCAGTGATTGTCTTAGTTTCCCAAAGACCTATTAACTTACTCATCTGTTGAGTGTGATGGTTGCCTGATGGGCACCCAAAGATGCAGTTCTGTTGTGGCAGCGCCATGGTTTGCCGTGTTGAGACCATGGTCAAGGATATGAGTGCAGTGGCTGCCCTAAGGCATAAGCCACTGCCCCTCTCCCGCTGTTCCCACTGCATTACAGACCCTTCCTGCAGCAGAAGGTGGAATAAGAAGAGGCCCTGCCCTTTGACAAGGTGCGTGTGTGCCCACTGCCCTGCTAGCATTTAACTCTTCATTCTGACAGAAAGACTGGGTGACCACAAGGACCTATCTGCCTTTCCTGGTCTCTTGGAACACGGAGAAGGTCAAGAAGCTACGTGTACAATAGAGCGCCGCTCAGGCTTTGCTGGGGTGTCGGCTTAACTTTTGGAAGCTTTGTGTAAAATCCAATTCTGATTGGTTGTGTTGTAAACTGAAGATTTATTCCCCCTCAAAACTCATGTGTTAAGATCACCCCCCGCCCCCAACATTCCCAACATCTTGGTATTTAGCGGTCGCTTGATTGTGAAATGATCACGTCCTCTGGGATGTGATTAGTGCCTTTACAACAGGACCGCGAGCCTGATGGCATCTCACTGTCTTCTCTCCTCTGCTCCGGGCGAGGACAGAACAGTAATTTAGCCATCTGCAGACCAGGAAGTGAGACATCACCTCAGAATGTCTGCCAACACCTTTGCCTCAGACACCACAATCCCCCAGAGCTCTGAGAAACTTGTGTTTGCTGTTTAAATCATACAGTTAGCAGCGTTTTCATGAGGAGGCCAGAGCTGACCATGGCTGTAAGTTTGAGGAGGTGTCTGGGCTGTTTAGTTTTTATTGCTCATTTGACCCAACCTAGAGTCATATGGGAAGAGAGACTCAATTGGGGATCGTCTAAATTGGGTTGGCTTGTAGACTTGTCTGTGGGGGATTGTCTTGATTGCTAATTGATGTAGGAAGACACAGCCTGCTGTGGGTGGTAAAATTCCCTAGGCAAGAGTTCTATGATCATAGAAGAGAGAAGAATGCTGATGGGCAGCAGAAAGCAAGCAAGAATCCACACATATATTTTCTTCTGCCCTTGACTGTGGACAAAGTGTCGCTTGCTGCTTGAGTTCTGCCTTGACTTCCCCTTGATGATTGCAACCCGGTCCTGTAAGCTGAATGAAGCTCAACTTCTCTAAGTTCCCTTTTCTCAGGGCATTTTTATCACAGCCACAGAACTGGAGCTCTAAGCAGGGCCTGGGTAAGACTCAGCATTTCTAACAAGCCTCCTGATCGTGTACTAACTGTTGACATAGGAACCACGCATCAGGTGGTTTCTGAGGGAGGATTGCCAGAGCAACAAGTACTTTAAATTATTGGACAGTTGGTCTGGAAAGATGCTCAGGGGTTAAGGATGCTTGTTAATCTTGCAGAGGCTCCAGGTTTGCTTCCGAGCACCTCAGACAGCTGACATCACCTGTATATCCACCTCTAGGGGAGTCCTCATGCACACACATGCACACACACACACACAGAGACACACATGCCCATTTGCACACACAAAAGTAAATCTTTAGAAAAACACTGACAATAGATAGAATCTATTTATACTAAGAACCTATTTCACCGAGGGTTTTGATTTTAGATTTAACTAGCAGTTCTGTGTTTCAGCTGACATTCCTGCTTCCATCCCTCACTGACACAAATTCCCCTTCTCGATTTACACACAAGCCTCAGAAACAGGTCACAGAGTTCTGTTTCCTTTTCGCATTCATGGGTGCTCTTCGTGATTAATTTAATGAGTCTCTCCTTGTATTAAAAACAACAGTAGCAAAGGGGACAGGGAGGTCACACAGTTCCATTGTAATGTCACACACTGAGAATAGGTAAGATTGGAGTCACGCTACCTAGCGCTTGACAGAGAAGTGCTAACTAAGGCTTCACAGATCCAGCCAGAAGGAATTTTAAGTTTCCAACATAACACAGCCTTCATGCTGCAGGGTTATAACCAGACACTGGGGGGATCTTGATGATGCAAGAAGGAATATTTTGAACCATTGAGTCATTGAATGTTTTCATCATCCCACAGTGTCATAACAAGATTATGGACATATAGAAATGAAAACAACAGAATCTCACTTGATACAGTTCTAGACACTGGGACATCCAAGGTTTGGGTGCCAACATGGTTGCTTCCAGCAAAGGAGTCTCTTGCTGAACATCCCGAGGGTGGCTTCCTTCTTCCCATATCCTCACAAGGTGGGAAGTGAGAGGTCTCAGCCGTTCTTCTAAAGGGATGACCACCATCATAGGGCTTCAGGGTCATGACTTCATGCAACGCTAATCAGTCCCAACCTCCGAATGACCATCCCAGTGAGTACTAGTCTACAGGCACACTAAGTACTTGGCTCACAGCAGGGAGTGCCCAGAAGCAAGAGCCTCTTCTCTGAGGGCTAATACAGAGTTTTCTTTAGCGCTGTGTCAGTGTCTGCTGCCTGCACAGCAGTCTAGGACGCACCTTCCATAACCGGCAGGAAGCAAGTCTGCAGGCAGAACTTCTCTCCTCACTTTTCACCGACCTCAGCGACTTCTCGGGGGAAAATTGGAGAAGATAGGGGACCATTCTGACTCCACTCAGACAAATAGGAACTGAAAGGAAGCTAGTAAGTTACAGGGGAAAATCGATAATAATCTAGAAAGCCAAAGGGAAAAAAATTAAAGACTGGTGGAGCCGGTTACAAATCTAGCCCTTCTAAAGTTCCCAGGGTGAACCTGGAGACCCAAGGAGGACATGTGCAGCCATCAGTCATGGCTGAGAAGGACGTTCTGGGCAGCCTGTGACCAGAATGAGCTGTCTATGCAGGACTAGGAAAGAGTGATGAGGTGGAAGGCAGGAAAGCACAGGCCTAGAAGGAAATAAAACTTTTATATGGTTAGGATGCATGGGGTAGAGCTCCACGCAGCAGCAAACAGCAGAGAAACAAAGCTCCCTGCTGTCCACACAGACTCTTAACTTACTGCTCTTGGACAGCAGAGTTTCGCTTTCTTAAGACATGGCTACAGTAAACAACATGACCTGTGGCTTCCTCTGGGGTTGTTTTCTCTTTCTTGGGATGCTCTTTCAAAATCTATGGGCTCTCCAAAGGAAAAGGAGCAGGACAGGCTGCAGATAAATGATACAGTCTGGGAGCCACGGCCCAGCAGCAGAGGTTGTCTGATAGGGTGTTTCTTATGTGGGGCTCTTCAGAGGCTTTGTCAGTCATTGCCAGACTCCTCCCTCACCTTACAGAATATAGAACTAGCAAAGATCATTTTTACTCCCTGTAAGTTAATGCTTCACTTTCAATATGTCCTTTCCTTAAAACACCTTCCAGGAAGAGGTGATTGAAGACCTAGCTCAAGAACATAGATTAGTTTGAGCCATTGGAGACAGCTCTTATAGAGAGCCACTGTGGTATTTCAAGACTTCTGACCCTCCCAGAAGCCATATGTTCCCAAGGAAATCCTTCCCAAGACCAACAGGTAGGCACAGTAACTTGTAAGAAGTAGAAGTAGAACAATCTAGAAAATAAATCTGTCATGCTTGCAAACCACTGTGTGTCAACTATCCAGAGAAAATAGCAGACTGTGACCAGGTGAGTCTGAGCAGATGGAATAAAGCGGGATGGTGCCTGGTGACAGGAGAGCTCTGTAGAGAGTGAGTTGGCAGGCCTGGCAGGATCCACTGTTTCAGGCTGATAGCAAAAGATGTCCCAAAGAATCTAGCAATACCTTAAAGAACTGGGAAATATTCCAGCTCTACCCAGCCAGACAAACATCTTGGGAAGGTAAGAACTGTAAGGAGAAACCTGGGAGTCGTCAAGGGTGGCCCTGTTGAGTGTGACCTGGGAGTCGTCAAGGGTGGCGCTGTTGAGTGTGACCTGGGAGTCGTCAAGGGTGGCGCTGTTGAGTGTGACCTGGAGTCGTCAAGGGTGGCGCTGTTGAGTGTGACCTGGAGTCGTCAAGGGTGGCGCTGTTGAATGTGACCTGGAGTCGTCAAGGGTGGCGCTGTTGAGTGTGACCTGGAGTCGTCAAGGGTGGCGCTGTTGAATGTGACCTGGAGTCGTCAAGGGTGGCGCTGTTGAGTGTTTTGTTTCCCTTCTGCTGCTACTCATGGGGTTTTCCCTGGTTGGCCCATGGGAGAGAAAGCTGTAGCGCTAGATCTAGAATGGAGGTGGCTACAAATAGGAGCAAAGGCGACGGTTGCTTGTTCACAGCCTGGCACCCTTGAAATTGGCTCTTTCTCAATCTTCCTTTGTGTCTGCTCTGTGATCTGCTGACTTCAGTTCTACCATGAAAAGATGGGCTTGGGAGCCGCTGGCTATGTACTAAGAGCCAAGACAAAGAAGTGTCTCCTCCAGGGTGGGTATGTGCTGTCCAAGAGTTCCAAGCCATGCCCTGCATTCAGTTTTCTGGCTGGAGCAAGGCCACCACCAATCCTTCACATGAATCCAGGCTATAAGCTCCAGGTTCTATTAAGCCACTCTTAAGAACAAAAGAGACATTTGGAGAGCTCTGCTCCCTCTTAATTTGCATAAGAGGTAGCAGGTTGTGTGGGGAGTCCTGATGGGAAGTAGCTAAGGGACTGGCCCAGAGGTCGCAGATGTCCCTGGGCATAGCTGATGAACATTTGAACATATCTCATTACGCCATCTCACAGATCACCCACCGCCACAGACAGCTGTAGTTCTGCCGTTGAGAACCTGTGGACCCACTTAGAGCAAACATGGGAGTCTGCTTTGGGCAAAACCACTTTTCAGCAAGGAAAAGTGGAAATGGGGGGTGTAGTAATTTGACTGCAATTGGCCCCTTTAGCCTCATAGGGTGTGGCAGTATTGGGAGGTGTTGCCTATAGGGTCAAGGTGTAGCTCCTTCTCCAGCTCTATGTCTGCCTGCATGCCCCCATAGCCCACCACGATGATAATGAAATAAATGCTCTTCTGTTATAAGAATTGCTGTGGTCATGGTGTCTCTTCACAGCAATAGAAAGCTAACTAAGATGGGGTAAGGCAATCTGTGTCAAGAACTTTAAAAAGTTATACTTAAAACTTGTTTTTAAAAAAAAAACGGGAGAAGAATGTCAAATGCAAATGTACCATGTTAATGATTTTATACAGCATGCAGCCCAGTGGTAGTCATGGCACCCACATTGTGTCACCATCAACACCATCTGTCCCAGATATCATCTTCCCGTAATGAGCCTCTGCTCCCACTGAACACCGACTCCCTACCTTCCTAAACCAACTGCCCCGCAATGGCCTCTCTGCTCTTTGTCTCTATGTACTTGAAGACTCTAGGCAACTCACAGGAGTGGAGTCATACAGTGTTCCTGCCTGGCTTATGTCACTTAGCCTACAGTCATGAAGGTTTATCCGTGTTGAACCATGCGGCAGAGTTTCTGGCGCCTAGAGTATGTCCATTGCTCTACTTCCTCTGGATCCATCCATCAGTCAGTGATCACTTACTTGCATGGTTGTACCCCTTCCTCCATTAAGAATGATGAAGTGCTGTAAACATAGGTATATCTTTGTAAGCCTTTGCTTTTAATTCTCTGGCGTAGGTGTAGTTGCTGGACGCTGGAGCAGTTACATGTATGTTTTTGAGAAACTACCATGCTGTTCACTGCACAGGCTGCACCATTTTATTGCCCGAGCACCAGTGTTCAGGGTTCTAATTTCTCCACATCCTCACCAATACTTGTTATTTTTTGTTTGTTGTTTTAAACAATAGTCATCCTAATGCATGTAAAGTTTAATACCTATCTAAATAAGATTCTAAAGGAGATCACAGATATCACGGGTTTGCAAATCCTTATTTGAAACTCTTGAGACCATGTCTTTTTAGAATTCAGAATTTTTTTTTCATTTGAGAAAATTACCACAGTGAATGTGCCGTATATTATGTAATGTTCCCAGTGGGGTCTGGACCTACAACCCGCAATCAAATGCATTAGGATTTCTGTAGAAAAATGCATTAGCGTGGCACTAAGTGGGAGAAATGAGGACTGTAATTGGCCATATTTCAGGTTTGATGATGTTTTGCTAACAAATGGATTACAGGAGAGAAAAAAATTGGAGACGTTCAAAATTTGGAACTGCACATAAGAGACTCTGAGTCTGTATACACAGTGTACCTTCTTACGTTAGGAAGACTTTTGAACACACTGAAAATGGCTGCATGTGTACCTGAGAACTAGAAAATTCTGCAGAGGTATGCATCGCATGGAGCTCATTTATGACAGCAAGTGAGTGAGAACTGCTTTTGTCTCACTTTTCCAGCTGTGCCTCAGGATGGCACCAGGCAGTCAGGAACATCAGGTGACCAGCACTTGGGCACCCCAGTTCTGCCTCAGCTTCATTCTTTCAGTATGAATCCCTGTGTCACACCCCAAAGTCTTATGTGTTAAAAGTTTGTTCCCCATGTGATACTTAACGGTAAGGTTTTGAAGAACTGATTGGATCATGAGACCTCTGACTTAATCAATGGGTCAATCAATGGATCGATTTATAATTTAATGGTGTCACTGAGAGCTGATGGGTGGGGTGGAGCTCAGTTGGAGGAAAGTAGGGTGCTGGAGGCATGTCCCCTGTTGCTTTGTCTCTTGTTTCCTGGCTGTTAGGAGGTGAGCACCTTCCCTCAGCCATGCATTCCCCTTCCTGGTCTTCTGCCTCACCTCACACCCAAAGCGACAGGTTTGGGTGAGCATGGGTAGCGTCTCAAACATGAGCTGAGATCAAACTTGCTTTCTTTTCGTCGGTTTTCCGTGACAGCCCCCTCTTGAATTCGTAGCAAACCCCATCCAGAGCTGCCTCTCCGCTCTCATTTCCCGGCACCCCACTGCTTAGACTTTTACTAGCTAATATGTCACAGACCCTTTCCTTGTGTATGCCGCTGCTAACATGAGACCCACTACTAACACGCGTGTGCTGGTAAGCAACGCTGCATGTTGATAGGTTGACCTGCTTCTCCTCCCAGAAGGTACATTTATACAGTCTTTCAACCATGAGGAGTGGACGGAAGGCTCAGTGGTTAGCCACTGAGAAATTTCCATAAGGAGAAATATGTTAATGTTTCCGAGGTTACAGTGGCTGTAATGGCAGTGGTGCCGATGAGTTTCCCCCGCACACAATGTGTAGCCCCCCCGCCCCCACTCCCAAAGTAGAATGTGTTGCTCCTCCAGTGCCTTCTAACTTCTCATGGGGCTCTTCCCCGCCTCATCAGCTATGCTTGGTTGTAATCAAGAAACCCTGCATTAACGGTGTGACATTAGAGGGGAAGAAAAATAATTCCGCAGAACTGTCGAAGATGACACTCCTCGCCATGCTCCTGCAAACAGAAGCCAAATGAAGCTACAGTTGGCTGTCCTTGGGTACCACCACTTGCCACACCACAGCATGAATTATTGGCAAGGACAACACCCCTACACTCCAGTTTGTCCCCAGATCTAAGTTCTCCCTGTTCCCAGTGCACGTGCATCCAACCTTGCAGCCTGGGCTGTCAGCGCCAACACTCTTGGTCCAGTTTCCCAGAAATGGGAGTTACTGTCACTCAAATGATCCGTGCTAAAACTTGGCAGAGGAAGGGCCTTCTGGGCTCAGTAATTAGTCCATTCTTGCAGAATTTGTGATTTCTGTAAATAAAGTAAACATGGGAGGAAATGAACCAATAGATTCCCAAGACCTTAGATCCCAGCCTTTCACGCCCCCTTCCAACCTTACAGTGAGTGGCCTTCTACAGATATCGTACCTGTATCTATATCTACAGCAGCAAAAAAGTAGTTGTTTTATTTTTCACCTGTTTTATGTCTAAATTTCTAAAGCCACCCTTGGAAAACACTAAGAAGAGAAAACGCTCTGGAGGGCACAAGTGCATTGCTCCTTGTTTTGACCGTAATGGCTGAGCATCACCAGGCACAGTGAGATGCTGGGTTTGCCTGGCTGTCTTTTATTGTTGCTGGGTGTTCAGACTCCCAGGGGCAGCATTACCATGGAAGATATTGTAGCAAGCTGCTGATAAATGAGTCTTGGCTAGCTAAGCAGTGCACACGGCGTGCAAGAGAAACGGAGCCCCCCTCTGACTCAGCCTGGGCACAGCTGCGGGAGTAACGACCAGAGTGCAGCGCAGCGTGAGTGCCAGCCGTCACCTTGCAGCCCCTCAAACCTCATCGGCAGCTGATGGCTTCTGCCTGCCGTGTATTCCAGTGGACTGTCACCATTACCGAACTCCAGGAGTCTGGCAGTCACAGTACCCTGTCTGTAGCAGCCAATTTAATGCCATGCTTTAGAATTTACACCGGAAGGACAATCTCAGAGGCCAATAAGAATTTGCTTATACTCCAGATACATTAAAAAGACTGACAGAAATTTATGACTCACTACAAAAGTGAAGAGATATGGATACTTGGACTTAATATTTTTCCTCTTAGGATTATTTTTAGGCCAGAGATAACTTGAAGCTTCATGGAAAAGAATTTGTCCACTCTGAGTTTTGCTTTTATTTTGTTCAAAGGTCAGTTTAGTTCAGAATATGGATGAAAATATGCAGCTTATTCTGAAGCCCTCTGATTTAGATAGGTAAACCAACTCCTACACAAATATGCCATGCATAACACTTGGCTCCTGAATATCAGCCTGGGTTCCCCTTTATCTGTGTGGTTCTTCCTGCACATCCCGTAGTCTTGGGTTTCTGGCATCTGGAAAGCGATTCTCAGAAAGGAAAGAGTTCCCAGCACAAGGGCAGTATGCAGGTCTATAAGTGGGAATGGCGCCGTAGAGGGGAGATTGCTCGGCTTTCCATCAACAGCATAAGAGCAGCGGAATAGGAGCCACAGGGTTGGTCAGGGCCTCCTGTAGGCATAATTAAGGAAACCCATGAGAGGCCGGAAAAAAGGATAACAAATATTTATTTGGGGAAAAACTCACAATAAAGGTACAGAGCGGTGGTCCTCTGCCCTGTGGGCACTGGAGGCTGCGAACAGAACTTCGATCACCACCCAAGAGAACAAGCGCGCTTTCTGTCTGCATTTATCCGGCCGCATGTAGTACCTCAGACCACGCCCTAATGGGCCAGTGCCCAAAATGTGGTAATAAACCACAGTTGCATTTGTAACAGCACACTCAAAGCCCATGGCCAGGCACCATGTTATACACCTTTGATCTCAGCAATCAGGAGTCAGAGTCACAACAATCTCAAGTTCGAGGCCAGTCTGAGCTATGCACCAGGACCCTGCCTAAAAAATAATACTTTGCTGTCTCCTAGAGCTGCTCTGCTGGCGCCTTGGGGGGCCACCTCTGCGAGCCAGATCATCTGTGCTCCCTATCAGTTAGGCTCTTCCGGAAGGAACCAGAGGGGCCAGGGAGCCCCTGTTAGCTCCCTCCCTGTTCGGACTCAGACACTGCGCACTTGGGTGCCCGACTAGGGCTTCAGCTTTGGCGCATTCTGGTACCGCATCTCTTGTCTCTGGGGGCTCCTCCTGCTGTTGCCACCTTGCATGTCCTTAAATCGCATTGGCACCTTTGTCAATAGTCTTTCCATTGCGCTCTCGTATTGCCCCTTGAGGTGCCGTTTGTTTCCTATCAGGACACAGACATAGATGGCACCTTGGTAGGAAATTTTTAAAAAGGCAATCAAATCAGCTATGTGGGTTCACTATATTATCATCACCTCTAGTTCTGTACAGTTTAAACTTTTCCTAAATGAAAAAGATGACCCAAAAGAAAAGGAAAAGGGAACTGTTGATGCAGCTTGCATGGTTTGGTGGCCGCAGAGCTGAGGCTGGCCATCAATGCCAGCTCTGCCCCTCAGCTTGGAGAGGAGGTTTGTACCCAGAATGTCCAGCCAAACCGAGCAGCCCCATAAAACAGTGGGTAGATTCCTGGAAGCCAGAGCTGTTTTAGGAGAAGATGGGGGTCCTATTAAAGAATATTTCAGATTTACGTAATTATGAACCAGAAAAAAAATAGTAACAAAAACAAGCAAAACCCTGAAGAGCAGTGTGCTGGAGGAAAGGTCCCTTGCTTTTTTTTTTTTCTTTGATTGTTCTCAAAACTCAATCAGCACACATTTCTCTGGCAGCGACATGGGGATTTCTTGCTACAGCCCGTTAGCAATCAGGGCTGCAGCAGACAGAACTTGGGTGTTCTCTAAATCATCAGCTCAGTCACCAAGACTGCACACTCACACATTCACACACACACACACACACCCTCACACATTCACACATACACTCACTCACACACACTCACACATACCCTCACACATTCACACACACAAACACACATACAGTCACATACACATACACACACTTCAGACGCGGGTTGCAGACCCCAGATTGTTATCTGTGTGTGACACCTGACTGTAAATTAGAGTTGCTTCCGCCCCCTTCCTGGGTTCAATTAATTTGCATGAATATCTCATAGGACTCAACTCTGCCATCTATTAGACTACATCTGCTTGCCATCGCTTGGCTTTGGCTTCCTATTTCACACACCGGGGAAAAGGCACAACTCTCTGGTAATGGGCTGTGGGCTGAAATTCTGCAGTGCAGTTCCTGACAGGAGCGTCCTCTGGCCATCAACCACTGCCCTCTGAAGTGTGAGACTAAGCAGACAGCACTTGCAGGGCACCCTTGAGAAGAGAGGAGTGGCTACCGGAGTTTGTGTGAGCCAGTGCCACCATCTGTTCTCCAAAGAGAAGTGCAGGAAGGGGAGAAAGAGCTCGTGAGAAGTTTGCTGACATCAAGAGAGGAAGGATTGTTTAGTCAATAAGTCATGAGCAGAAGGAGTGACGTTGTCTTGGAATATGCTCATGGGCTCTTCATCCCCTTTGTATAAAAATTCATGGATGACATTAGGCAGGGTGTTGAAAGACTGACAATGTTGACAGACAAATGCATATTAAGGCAGCAACATTAAGTCTTATTAGATATGAGTTTCTTTTACTGAGTGTTGACATACCATTTGACACATCAAATTAGATCCAAGATGATATTACAAAATTAGAAGTCTAGTATAGGTGTGTAACTCATTGATAGAGCACTTGTCTAGATTGTACAAGACCTTGGCTGAATTTCCAGCACTGCCAAAATATAAAATAAAAACCCTAGTAGACATGCCATACGCATAAGCGATCGCTGACTCCTGCTAAAACGTCCCAAAAATTTTTTTAAGACCCGAATGGATCTTTGTTCACAATCCTCTTCCACTGAGAAAGAGTGCCCTTACTAAGCCCTACCGCTCAGATGCCTTTCCTAAGCCAGTTCTCAGTCCCGAAACTGACAAAGCCAAGGAAGCCATCAGGGTCTGGACTAGAGCACTTCAGAACTCTCTGGGAGGAGGGAAAAGGTAGTTAGTCTCAAGAAATTCCTTATCCTAGCCTCCAGTTTGCACGTTTTTACAGATGAACCCACATAAGAACTACGTGAGAACTACATAAGAACTCATTACACTTAGGCATGATTCTGAAGCCCTTCTGGCCTCAGCTGCACTGTCTACGAACCTTTGCCTTTATGGTGTGGCTCACTGTCTCAGGCTTTCTCTACAGTTGCCACCAGGTGATGTGGCTTCCTGTGGGAGAGAGCAGGGCACTTGAGATCATTGCAGCATCCCCTGACCCATGTCTCTCTCTCCACCCTGCAGATACCTGCCTGAGATCATGAACGATGGGCTGACCAACCAAATCAACAATCCCGAGGTGGAGGTGGACATCACCCGGCCCGACACCTTCATCAGACAGCAGATCATGGCTCTCCGCGTGATGACCAACAAACTGAAGAATGCGTACAACGGCAATGATGTCAACTTCCAAGACACAAGTAAGAAAATCCGAACGATGACCAGTGAGCCCCGCAGCGGAAGATGGCTGTGTGCCATTGCCCTCTTAGTGGATGTCTTTAATTACATCTCACCTGTCCTTATTCATGAAGCTTGTCCAGTCTGAGCCACAAAACTTACATGCTAACTAAAATCATAATTCCTCTAAATAAATGGCTGTGTGCACATGTATGTGTGAGTGTGTGTGTGTGTTTGTATGTATGTCTGTTTATACCTTTTTGCATATATGTGTGGATCAGAGGACAGTCTTAAGTGCCATTCGCTCTCCAGTATTATCGACCTTATTTTTAGAGACGGAGCCCTGGAGCTCACTGATTCAGCAAGGCTGGCTAGCCTGTGATCCCCAGGAATCTTGCTGTCTAGGCCTCTCCAGTGCTGGAATTTCAGGTGCACACCGCCATGCTTGGCTGCTGTTGTAAGTGCTGGGATCACACTCAGATTCTTGTGCTTGCACAGCAAGTATTCTGCTCGCTAAGCTATTATCCCAGCTTCAGGTAAAATATTTAAGCCACATGAAAGCAAAAACATAATTTCATCTACCAGTTGATCCATTTATAATGAAGCTATCCTTCTTACCTTGTCTTTTCTATGACAACATGTATATCTACTCCAAACTCCTGCCCGCCCCACCCATCATCCCCTAAAGAATCTTCTATGGATTTCTTCACAAGCTGGGCTTGAGTCCCCGTCTTGTCTCTTGTAAACGATATCATAAACATTCCTTGAATTTATGATGACAAACATGCGATAGAAACTACACTTCAACATTTGAATTTGGACCTTTTCTTCAGTTTTAATTATATGGTGTGATATTCTCTCATGATTTTGGACAGAAGACTCAAGTCGACAGACCCCAGCGAGTTCCAAGAACACAAAGATAAACAATGACATTCTATGGGGTACTGTGCTAGGCTAGGATGCTATGTAAATTACATATTCTCGATTTGTTTGAAATTGTAGTATTTTTAATTAATGAGTTTATTGGGACATGACTTCACTGTAGATAGAGAAGAATCTGTGCCTCTTGAGACTCAGATTCTTCCATTACAAAGGCATTATTAAATGCTTAAGATACAAATAATGACAAGAAGTTCCCACTAGGGACCTATTGAAGGCTCCTCTGAGGTGACATTTTAAAGAGCTAAGAGAGTGTCTCGAGGACAGAAAGCAGGTGCAATACATTATGTTCCACCCTGCTCAGTTGTACACAGACACAAACCATAAACATTTATATCTGAAATATTAGAGAATTAGTAAATGGCTGAAGTAATATTACACATGACCGTTTCAGCGGGGATCATAAGAGCATTTGCAGAGATTTCCTGGGCTCTCGGAAGTGAGCACTGAAATGAACCTGAGTATATTTGGTTTTTGTCTAAGTGGCTTCAAGATGCATAGCTACAGAGGCAAAGGCTTTGTGGGATTTCTTCTCAAAAATGTTGGGTTTTTTTTCTCTGTGTAACCTGAGAGAATTCACAGGGGAAAAAAATTCTTGACCATGAGTTGTAAAGCTGACAATGATGCTGAAGTTGCTCACTGGAGCTGAAGATGCCTGTGTATTTGGTCAATGGGTTAGAAAGACACAAGCTGCAGGTGGAAGACATGAAATCCTCTCGGCTCCACCTCCCTCCTAGGAAGCTGTTCCCTGCGGAACGTTCTTAGCGCCTTCCTCCATTTAAAGAACTCAAGAATTTATTTTCTCCATACAGGGAAATTGCCACCACAATGCTATCAGATTTCTCAAAATCATCCCATTATCTCTTCTCGCTTTGGCTAGACCTCTCTCTTCCTCTTCAGAAGAGAATGCTGCCCCAGCTTTTAGCCTTCGCTGCTGCTGCATCACTCAGCCTCACAGTCCCCATTCCATCCGTCCCTTCGTCTCCCTGCAGCCATGTGCTGCTGTACCTGGAGAGTAAATATTTAGATTTGTAATAAAGTAAGAATTATCCGATCTTGGCTTTAATCACAGTTCTTTCTTCTCTAGCCTAAAGAGTTGTCTGGAAAACTCGAGGAATGTGAAGGAGGCAGTGATTTTTCTCAATTTCTTCTCAGAAGAGAACGAAACACAGGGCAGTGGAGATCATCCCTTGGTTCTAACTCAGGCACCGACTGTAGCTGTTTTAGGACAGTGCTGGGCCCGTGCACCGTTATCACACTCATAGCCGTCACCACCCTTATTGCTTGGAAGCATAATTTCTAAGTTGCCTGTTCTACCTCATAACACCTGCATTTGTGATTCCCTTTAGAAAAGATGGGAGCCATTGTTTTTCATAGCCAGAACCTCTTGTCATTATTTGCCTCCCACAATTTTAATATTCTAAATCACTCTAATAATAACTTTGTAAAGGTCTTATTACTTCTTGTTCATGATGCTGCTGTTCAGAACAATACCCTTTGCAATTCTGATATCTCTGAATTTAATTAATAGGCATTTTTCTCCTTGTAAAGGCCAATAATGATAAGGCAGAGAAATGATAAGAAACAAGGATAATGTATTCAAATGATCTTATCTGGTATTTAGAAGTTCCACTGGGGGCTGAATAACGTGCTGAATGTCTCTTCTTCACACAGAGGAACAATAGAAGAGTTCCTACACTAACTTGCCTTGATTTAAGTAACATCTGAATCCAAAATGGTGCCCATGTCTCAGAAGCAGTGAGGCCCAATAGCCAGGGAATGTTGGTTGAACTCACTGAGCAAATGAGTGGGACAGCAAACCTCATTACACAGATCACGGTTTCCAGAATCTTTCCAGAAACACTGTCTCATTCATCCCCACAGCAGTTCTGGGACATAGACATTATTACTTTCCTTTCTACAGGTGAGGGAAAGGATGCTTGTTGAAGCTGTCCATGCATGTCTGTCTAAGTTAATAATGGTAGCTTATGTGTTAGGCCACACTTCCTGGAGGAATCAAATCTTTTCCATCTGACATGACCGGCAGCCGTGAGTTTGCCTGTACATTTTATCCAATTGTCCTGACACACAGCCTGTTACCAGTGGCTTGTATTTAGCTGTAGAAACCAATAGAAGTTGTTGAATTAATTGCTCAAGGCATATTGACGTACTAACAAGGATTTATTATGCATCTGCTGCACATGAGAGATCAGTGGCCACCTGGAAGTGAATGACCTATGCAAAGACTCTACCATCAAAACGTTTGTCTTCTAGTACAGTAAGGACAGTGAATGAGCAAATACATGGTACAGGCCCAGGTATTGGGGGGGAACTTTCAGGAAGTGGGCACAGTGGGAGCTGGCATGGTGCAGGGTTGTCTTAGTCCATCTGCAGATACCAAAAGCCAGAGTTACTCAAATCCTTGACATAAAATGACTTGGCATTTGCATATGACCTACACACATTCTCTGACATGCTTAAAGTAATCCGTGGGTTACTGATAACACCTCAGATAACAGGTCCTATGTAAATAACCGTTATGCTGTATTTCGACAGGGAATGATGGCGAGAAAAATGCAAACATGTTTGACATAGACACAGTCAGGGTAGAAGTAGATGGTCCACAGTGCTAGAGATAGACCGGGAGCCACGCATTGCAGGAAGCTTTAGCAGGGTCTGTTCAGACATCTTACCATTCACCTGGGTTTAACTCAGTATTTGGCGAGTTTGCATTGCTTTTTGGATCTTTCTGGAATTATTTTTACTCCACTGAAATGAACTGAGGTTCTCTGTAAGAGCAATATTGCCCTTACCCCATACACCATGTTGGCTGGATATGTCATTAACACGAAGGGACCAAACAATGAAAGATGATAATTAAGCAACCCCAGAGGCACGGTGGGCAGAAGCGGAAGATGCCATCCTCAGACCACATTACGTATTAGGCATTGAATCAAGCAGGGACCAGCAAAGTTATTCTGTAAAGGGACAGAGAGTAAAGTGCGTGAGGCTTCGGGGCCATACAGTCTCAGTAACAGCTACTGTGCCCTAGGAATAGGAAAATAACTTTAAGCCATGGGGGGTGAGCAGCTTTTCCGTGCTACAATCAAGCTGTCAGCCTGAACTTCACATGTAGAATTCTTACAGTCACGTGATTGGATCCCCTAGTTGATTATTCCAAACATTAAAATACACAGATAGTGTCCTTAGGTTTGGGGACACAGAGAAATAAGCAACAGGCTGTAGCATACCCACTCCTTGAAAAGGAGACCATCTTTGCTGTTAGGACAAGACCGTGGGAGTTGGCGTGGGGAGAAGCCAAGCACAATAACCGTGTCTACCTCCTGCGGCTCTCTGCCGCTCTTCCAGTTTCCTGACTGCACCGCCTGCTTTTATTTTCTGCTTTACCCTCAGTGGCCTTTTAAACGTCTGTCTAAGAAGGTTAAGGTGACATACACCTTTAACCCCAGCACTCTGGAGGCACAGACAGGAGGACAAGCCTGGGTTTCGGATCAGCTGGGGTTCCCAACGCAAAGAAAAAACAAAAAAATGTCTTTAAAAAGCGTGATACCTGCTTAGAGCAACAGCTCTGAAGCATAAAGCAGCAAAGATCATAATTACTTCTTTAAGACAGACAGAGAGAGAGAGAGGTGATTGATAAAGAGATGATTGATAGATAGATGATAGATGATTTGTAGATAATAGATAGTATATATATATATATATATATATATATATATAGTGTGTGTGTGTGTGTGTGTGTGTGTGTGTGTGTGTGTGCACATGAGCTTATTGTCTTCATGTATGCAGAAGCTGGGAGAGGCCAGAAGAGGGTTTCAGATTCCAGGAACAGAGTTACAGGTGGCTAGGAACTGCCTGGTGCTGATCCTGGGGAATCCTGGCTCAGTTCTGAGGCCCTCTGTAAAAGCAATACTGCCCTTAGCCCTTACACCATGTCTGGAGCACCAGGAACACAATTTCTTAGTCATTTAAATGTATCTAATAGCAGTGTTGTTGAGGGGCCACCCATTACAAGTTTACCCTGGGTAGGTACCAGTGAGTGCCGTGTTTCAAGCCTGTTTTGGCCTGTCGTTAACCTGCCCATGAAGATGAGCAACCCTTTGCTAGTGTTTCTCCCACACCTTGCCACACGAACTGTACTGTTGTTTGTCTCTATCACCGGCCAAGCGCCCTAACTTTCCTTGTCAATCTTCCCCCACCAGGTGATGAATCCAGTGGCTCAGGCAGTGGCAGCGGGTGCATGGATGACGTGTGTCCCACGGAGTTCGAGTTTGTCACCACCGAGGCCCCTGCGGTGGACCCGGACCGGAGAGAAGAGGAATCTTCGGCGGCGGCAGCGCAGGGCAGCTACTCCCTTCTTTCCTGGTCTCTGGTCTGCATGGTCCTTGCCCTGCAGAGACTATACAGATAATCGCCGGCTTTGGTCAAATGAAACTGCATTTTAGATCTTCAGTGGCCAACTCCCCTCTTTTCTTACACTCTTGGACAACGGACCATGCCACAAAAACTCGCCGTTTTCTATGACAAGAGAGCAGTCTTGCAACCTGCCTCCCTTTTTGTTTTCCCAAAGAGCACCGGGCGCCAGAGGATCGGCTTCTTTCCTTCAGCTCTCTCTGGGGACCTTGTTTATTCCAGAGTGAATTCTTACTCAAATCTTTCGTACCAAGAGATTTTTTTCTTACCGTCATTTGCTTTATGCTGCAAAATTAAAGGGATTTCACATTGTGAGGGTTCTTTTTTTGCTAGCACCCCACTTAAAATAAAATAAGATAGGAAGAAAATAATTTTCCTTTTCAAATCAGGCCAAACTCCAAGACAACTGCCTTGTCAACAAGGAAGCAAATAAAGGAACTCTCATGCTATCAGGTTTGGCGATGACAGCCAACTCCTGGGGCGAGCTTTTCTGTGACAAGCCAAGTTTACAACATGCTTATGAGGAGGAAGCATAACATTTTTTTTAATGTAGTGGAAAAACACTGTTGTCTTGGAGGTATTGTCTTGCACTCTACCCAAAATGATTTGGCGTTACTAATAGTAAATTTAGGATTCTGTCTTTATATGAGCAGTAATCTTACTGCAACTCAATGCCTCTCTTTCACCTACCTGGTACCACATTCATTGATGGCGGTATTTTCTCAGTCTCCTAACACCTGTCCATTGTATCCAATTGACACCGGTTGTCTTCAGTTCTTCACGGATGCCCCCGTCAAGTCTCCTTCCTCCTGGGTCTTGACTAAAAAAAAAAAAAATCATCTTCATTGGTACAGTCTCGACTTTTGCCACCAGTCTGATGTGAATTAGACATCATAGTTCCTCTGTTCCTGACTGTCCCCCAGATAAGAGTTCTATCACTGACAGTGACAATTAGCTCCACACGTGAGTTTCTGTTCTAGACTCTTTGACTTGTGTCGATTGGTTTAAGCATCACAAGGGCATTCCCTTGCAAAATAACTCACAACAACAAAAAATTCAAGACAAAAAAAAGAGAAAACACTATATATATAGTACTGACATGGAGATTTCGTTCACTTTTTTAGTCTTAGTAATGATCATCTATTTTTATATCTATATATATATAAATCACAGATTTTAACTTCTTAATTCCAAGCTCAGGGTTGACACTCCTTTGTAACGAAACTGTTTTGTCAACCAGCTCTTCTTGTTTTGTGGGGCTCAGAGAAGGGACTCCTCAACGATCTGTGAGCACCAAGAAATCAAGAAAGAGAACTTTTTATGTATCTAACTGTCCATCTATTCCAAGTTCGCCAGGGCACACCCTCTTCACACAAGTTTGCTTTGTCCCTGTGCTCCAAACTCATGAGCTCACGGGGTGAGCCCTGGTGTACAAGACATTACTAGCGATGGAATGCGTATGTGTAAAGAGTGTTAGTCATGAAAAACCATTGCTCTCATGTACAACACCTCTGGCCTAGGACTCCTGCTGGGTACTACAGTAAATGACCTAAACTCGAGAGGCCATTTCTAACCGACCCACAAAGTCAGGCTCAATGCTTCTCCCAGCACAGAGAAGCAAACCAAACCAAACTGGGGTTGTTTGAAGACAGTTGGCTAGCCATGTGGTTTTGGGTTTTTTTGGGGGGTTATTCATTTTGTTTTGTTTTGGGTTTTGGTTTTTATGATGCATCTGCATTAGGGAGAAGAAATATTTCAAGACACCATGGCACGCCAATCACATCTTAACTGGCTCATTGACAGTATTGACACATAGATGGTTCTATCTCTATTTTCACCAAAAATGAAATTAGTTATCGATTTAGTCACCATGTCTAAGTAGAACACATGCACTAGTATTAAGCATATTTGAGCACTTTTGAAAAACAAAACATCTTTACCCGCATCAGTTGCTACTTTATGCCTAGCAGAACATGAAGTGTAGGATTCAGAGAGACTTTGTGACATCTTTCACTTCAGTTTGTGTGAAGTTAATACTTAGTCAAATCCAGAATTTCAACCCTTCGGAAAACCATCCAGTCCACTGCTGCCCTTCGGCCTTTAATCACCAGTCACCCATAACATATCTCTACGAAGGACCAGTCACTTACGTTACTCAACTCATTGTATGTTCAGAAATCAGTATTGTTCCTCTCCAAAAATTACAGTGCAATACAAATTAAATCAACTTTGATTCTCGAGGATATTTGAGTAATAATTTTTATGATGGAACATAAAGCTCCATCTTCCTTTTAAAAATATTTCTACATTACATTATTTCTATAACATCTTATTTTTTACTATGCTTTTGACCCCAAATGGGTTTTTTGTGTGTGTGCACATGGCAACACATTACATTAATGAGCATGAGCCCATTTTCTGTGCACACTATTCACACAGCTACTATAAAAACGCTTGCTTCCTTCGTTCCAACACCTATATTCTCAAAGTATTCCTACTGACAAGATCTACCAGGCGAGAGTTGGAATGAGGTTCGGCCAACAAAGCCACAATCATTCGTCACCTTGCACGGACATGGTCAAAATATCATTCACTTGAACTTCCTGGTTTTTGTCATCATCCATCATATGAGTTTTGGACTAATTTAATGCTAAGGTGTTTTGTTGTTTTTTTTCTGTTCCCTCGGTCTTTTCATTGAGTTACCCTTTTCAGTACTGTGGAATCCTCCTCCCAAACTCATTTTCTCATTTCTGCAGAGTGATAGGAGGTGTATTCATGCTCCATTGCCACTCATAGCCTCCCCTCATTTGTGAAGATGCCCCCTAAATTCCGTAATCACATCACAACTTGTGTTATGAGTAGAGAGGAATGGGACCCCAAAATTGGACACTAGAAATCGGTGGGTGGTGCTCATAACTGCAAACACTTAGCTTATTGAAGTGCCTCTATTTACATGTTCTTTAGTTATAATATGTATTTTTCTAACAGAAATACACGTCTGTAATTGATGTTTATTATACTTTGTATATGTTACAACAAAGGCTAAGTGGAGGCTAATGTCTTCAGCAGAGAAGAATGAACCATAAATTTATGAATAAGAGCCCTATGGTCCCGGATTGACAGCCATGAGACAGCCTTCTGTCGTTGCAGTGAAGGCCAAGTTGGCACTTTGATTACACCATCGCAGACTGTAGCACTGGAAGTCTGACTCCCTTACCATGATTCGCCCAAGGAGGAAGGTGACATGAATCACTTCCTCAAATGTAAGGGGTAGAAACTACTTTCATCTACACTAAAAAAACACGATTCATTGATGAGCGGTAGTAATTTTGAAAGGAGCATTCTTTAAATCAAACACGTTGGAAATATTGTTGAATGCAGAACCATGAATCCTGAGTTCCATTCCCTGCTACAGACATCAGCCTTCTTCCTGCCATTACACACATATTTTGGCTACAGACTAAGCACCAACTTAAGTCCTCAAGGAGGAACAAAACTCGGTAAGAACCCTTGCTTGCGTTTCTCTTCTCACCGCTTTGCACAAGGCTAGTTATCAGGCAGGTTGGCTTCTCCGACCACCTGCAGATACTCAAGCTCATTTTCTTTGACTTACAATCGCTAACACGTTTAAATTTTTTAAATTTAGCCTTGCAACCAGAAGAGGAAAGCAGTCCGTAAGTTCTAAATCTGCAATGTGTTCCTCCTTGGTAGAGACATTAGCCAGTGCTTGGTTTTAGGCCAACTTCTACAAATAGAGTACTGATTTGTACGCATTCTGGAGACTTGCTCTGTCATGATCTGCTGCAGCCCAGAGTCAGCTTAGCATGGGAATGCTTGGGACTTCACTGGGAGTGGAGTGGATACTGGAATCATTGGCGTGGCCTTGTAATGGCAGACTCCGTGAGCAACACCTGATGAAGGCACCACAGTGTAGTCTCTGTGCGCATAGACAGAACACATATGCGGGAGAAATGTGTGCACCAATCAAACCTAAAATTTTATGTGACTGTCAAATGACTATTATTTGGGTTAAGATTTTTTTTCATTTCTGATTTGGATAGAAAATTGCTATTAATCTTGTATTAAAATAGTTTTTAAAAATCTACCTGTGCCCTCTCTGTGCTTCCTAAATGATATTCGTAGCCTGTGGTTTATATTTTAAAGCCTTTTTGTTCACATCATTTTAGAAGCATCAGTACTGAAAATCCATAGTCAACCAAGTACACACAGCACCAGAAATTGTGCACCTCTGCAAGTTTAGGACATTTGGTTTCCTAATGTATAAGGAAAGTGCTCAATCCCTCTTCTTCTGTTTCTTCTTGAAAAACCCATGTAGCATTGTAGAACTAATACAACTAACCCTACAGAGAAGGTCAGAGAAAAATAAGATCACCTCTCAAAGGACTAACTGCTTCCAAATGGGGCAAACCGCGTCAACTTTCTATTTCTGAGATGTTCCCATGCCCCCATTCGCACTGAGTACTCTAGCCCTCTAGATTCACTTAACCATCGGGACTGAAACTCCTCTCTGGTCACCCTGCTGTGGGTGCTGGGTCACAGGTGTCCAATTGCCACCAGGTATAAGGTACTCAGTCCTCAATGTAGTTAGCCATCATTTTAATAGAAACACATCATTAATTTCAAGAACACTCTTAAATGAAGAAGTCTATATTAAAGAGGGTATCAAGAATGCGGCATTTAGCTGTGAGGAATGCTACAATTTAATTCAATTATCACCATCGTGGTTTTTATCAAACAAAGCAGTTTTCACAAGACCATTTGGGGGCTCTAGAACAAATGCACCTACAAAATCAGAGTGTAACAGATTTTATTTAGAAGCAAACTGAAACCACTTTAATGGAAAGGAAAAAGAACCATGGAAATGCAGAGTACTTTTCATTAAGTAGTAAGAACGTTTATTTTAAATAAATAGTCTGGGAAATACTTATCAAACATGGGCATCAAAATAGAAGTTTATGAAACAGTGGCAATTAGAGGTCAAATATTGTTTTGTGTTTGAGAGCTAGAGAGGCATGGCTGCCAGCGTGAGCCTGGGTGAACAGATGTGCACGGCTGACGTGGTCTCTGTGTGATTCTCTGCCGTTTATTTGATGGTGTAAACGTACAGGCAAGCATCCAGTGGTGGGTTATATGTGGGGCACACAGCAAAGCCAGGAGGAATTCAAAGCCTCCTTTCTAACCTGCCAAGGGAACCTGGGCTCTTGTGCTCTGTGAAGCACAACCAGAGCAAGAAGAGGGAAATGTTGTCCTGAGACGACACCAGCGTGGAGAGCAACAGAAAGGAGGCCTACCCACTGGATTCCAGAATACAGAAAAACATCAACCTTAAAAGAGCTTGTCTCTTCAAAACACACATAAGGTTGTCTGTCTTGTTTTAAGAAATTTTTCATTGACTTAGGTAAATGATCTTTCTTTCCAGAGATACATGACGATCGGTTGTCACGGGCCAGCGACAGTCACAGGTCTCCGAGCAGATGGCATGAGCTCTGCTTCTAAGCACCTTGCATCTCATCCAGAGTTAGACAGATACAGCCAAGGTACACGTGAGCATGGTAACTTCAAAGTGTGGGAGATGACATGACAGGACTTACACAGGAATGGCACGAGGGAGGGGACCCTTAGGTCACAGAGAGCCTCCCCAGTGGGGTGTGAGCTCCCATCTAATGAAATGAAGGAGCAATCGTACCTTCTACACACCAGTCCAGCAAAAACTAAAGATAACGCACAGAAGACAATTACAGCACGCTTGGTCGCTTAATTGTGTTCTCTCTTGAACCTTTTTCTCAATTAAAACCCTAAGTAAAGAAACTGCAGGTTCCGGGTGCTTGCATGCCTTTGAACATGTAAGTACTGTGAATCAAAGCATGACGTGTGGACAAGAAGTACATGAAGTCTGCATTTCCTTTCCTGTCAGTTTGTCCTAGATAACACGTTCAGAAGAAAAGCAAATTATGTACAGTGTCTTGTAGATCCAGGGACTCTGCCTTTCATCAGTCTTCCTTGCAGCTTATTTACCTGGTCCAATGATCAACCTGACTCCAGATATAGATTTAAGCAACTGAGCAGCCAGGCAGCACAGGGAACGGGCATGACACCTTTGCTGACCACTGTAGCAGTATCCTGGAAAGGACTATGACACTGGACCCTTGTCCATCTAAGTGCTGATGCTGATGGCCGTGTCTGTCTTGAACTTTTCTCTTTAGACATTTGGAAATGTAGTGTCAAGTTAAAGAAAGGTCTCTCTAAAGAACGAGATTATTCTCTTTCTTGACACAGCATGCCCTATATTAGTAAGAAGCAGCTCATACAAAAGGGAAATGTCACATTCATCTTCCTATCATGATCAACGTCACATGTCCCTGACTCAGGCAGGCGTTCCTGCCTTGGCCATACAGAGCAAAGAACCTGCGTGGTGAAGCCTCCATCGTCTCTTCTGGCTTTGGTTGACCACCTTCCTGTCTACTTCTCTCCCCGCCCCCTCAGGCCACTCAAACCCTAAAACTTGGATTTTGAGTTATTCTGGTTCGTATTGGCCTCTTCTAAAGTGTGGACATGACACAGCCGTTCAGCAACAGGATTCCAGTTGCCAGTTCTAAAGCTGATTCTGGCACAGAGACCCCAGGGTTTCCACTCATGTCTAGTTCTGAATCCTATACTATGGGTTCTATTGCGGATTCTAGTACCCTTCTCCTGCGTATGGAAAGTGAGATGCCCAGATTATAGTATGCAATGAAGTCTTATGCAAAGATATTATAAAAAGCTAGACAATAATGCAGGGATAATTTTAATGGTTTATTTGTTTGTTTAAATGAGTTCGTGTAAATTAGCATTTGGAAACTGTCTTAATAGAGTCACAAATACACCTGGCATTTGACACACGTTTGATTTTAAGAAGGAAGCCTTTTTATTTGTTAAAGGAAATCTATATACCAAGCAATCTGTATTTGGGCAGAGAACTTGAACCAGGAAAGCCAGGTAAACAAAACTGGCTTTTTCTAGAAAACAATGGCAGTAGCTTTCCCACACCTGAAATCTTACTTCTTCCAGGACAGGGATGTGATTGCTCTCTTCCTGTGTCTTAGGAGCAGAGAAGGCTTGACTTGGGATGGCGTGGGAGGAGGTAAAAGGGAGATGGAGTAGAAATCATCCCTCCATCGTGAGCTTCATCTTGCCAAAGAAGATACCACAGCAAGGTAAATCAATAAAAAAAAAAAAAAAAAAAACCGTCACAAAGGAACTTTAGTGCACGAGTGACTCTTCATATCTATTCACAAAGCACAGGCAGAAACCAATGTGTCCCAGACTTTTCTGTCCCAGTGCAATGATTGATAGCCTCTCTTTCACTCTCTATAATGTCTTTAGCTTACGTGATAAATTATAAGTACACTGAAGGTTTAATAATGCCCATTTATAAGATCCGGTTATACTCACATGCATATAACCCCTCATGGTTTTTCCAGATATCTGCCCAGCTGAACAAACTAGGTAACCTCAGTCAACGCTAACTCCTGAGCTTACATGCATCCTACCTACTTGTTGCATTGGAAAAAATCTGGAATTAGAACCAAGAATCCAGTACCATTCCTGGCATCATCAAGTACACAATGCTTGGCACTAACCATTAGCCCCTGTCATCCTAAAATGGCCTGCACTTGGAGCATGACCTCAAGAGAGTGGTCTTTCCGCACCTCAGCATTTGGGGGGGGTATGTCAGTAAACAAAGCACCCAGTTACTAGAGCTTTTACACACTGCTGTCGAGAGCTAGAATTTGAGCTCCACTGTTTCTATTTGCCAATCTTAGCAAGACTAGACCAACTATAAACATTTTCTTCCTTCCTTCCTTCTTGAAAGTTATATATAGGATTGACTGGTGTTTCTGGCTTCGCCATATATACCAGAATTCTTCTGTGTCCTGGCATAGCACACATGATATATAAGATTTGCTTTAGGTAGTACCAGTCATTTCCTAGGCATTACTGTGACCTCCCCCAACCTCCCTCCTTCCCCTCTCAAAGAAGTAGAAGAAAATGCAAGGAAATAACAGGCATGGAGTTTTCCAGCAGTGAGCCCACTCTGACCCAGAGAAAGGCATTTTAGAGCTGTGTCCATTCGGTTATCAATTCTAAAACGCTACTGGCAACGTTTTCCATCTGATGCCGGCATTGGAATAATAAACGCCTTGTGGTGTTCCACTTATCATCTGGAAGGATGATCTCCATGAGAGAGCAAAGTGTGATATAAAGAGTGTCACCTGCTGGTGCCCAGCATATAAAATAACCATTTGCTTAAATCATTCAGCCCTCTACAGAGAGCTCCCGGCATCCTTCTGCAGGATCACCTGTTCCTGGAGACTTTTCCTTGAAGGATTAGTTGGACACAAATGTGCACATTTGCATGGCCTACAGAATAGAGATGGGGATTTCTTGCAGAGTTTGCAGTATTAGATAAGATGTGAGATGGAAGTTCTCCTCAAATACATTTAATTATTCAGAGCCCTGCACTCCGACGTTAGTTTAGGAAGATATATAATTCATCCCAACACGTTCTCTCTCATCAAAGAGAAAACAGTAACACATACTAAAAACTAGTGTAAGCAACACCATAATACCAATGCCTGGGACCTGTGCTCAGTGTTTCCCATATATGAATTAGTTCATCTTGTTCTAAAAACAGAACACTCACCGGGTGCGAGGATGCTTGTTTCGAATCCCAGCACTCAGGAGGCAGAGACAGGAGGATCTCTGTGAGTTTGAAGCCGCAGTGCGGTGGTTATTCTTGGTTGTCAACCTGACTGCATCTGGAGTTAACTAAAACCAAAGAAGTTCAGCACGCCCGTCAGGGTTCTTTTTTTCTTCTTAATTAAATCATTTGAAGTGGGAAGACCCACTCCTAGCCCAAATCTTCTGAGATGAGATCCACCTTTAATCCAGATCTTTTGAGGTGGTAAGATCCACCTTTAATCTGGGCCACACCTGCCACACCCACAGCGGTGTCGCCTGTGTGACAACGACGCCTCTGGTCCGGAGGACACAGGCTGGGGGGTTCTTGCGGTTCGCAGATAGGCCTCCGGCGGTTCCTTAGCAATCAGCTCAGGTCATGAACTTGAACTCAAGATTATATACTCACCGCTGTCATAGATGGTTAGCTGCCTCTGCTATTCTTTCCTGTTTCCTGATAATGTTCTTTGCTATACTTGGCCAAACGTATAATTTTACCAGAGAACCCCTTGATATTCCTGGGATTGATAATTCTGATAATGACACTAATACAGCGCTCAAGATGCCGCCAGTGTTTCAAGCCCTTGTGCAAATTCTGGTTGTAAGAAAAAAGAGATCAGTGGGGGAATATTATGGATGAGTTACAGCAGCAGGAACTTTTCCTAGAAAGGACTGATGATTTGGGGGAAACATAGGTTAAGATATAGATGTTGTTAGGAAACCCCCATTCTGGGAATAAAGAAACTAGGATAAAATCCCTTGCAAGATTGGGCATTCTAACACTTAACGCTCATGGGTTAATAAAGTTTAGGATCAGGGATATATGGTGGGAACCACCCAGGAGTACAACTGAGTCACCAGATGACCCCATTCCATACACAGAAAGTTATGAGGATGATAGTCATAAGTATATGATATTTGAGGGACAAAAGCAGAATTACTTAGCTCTACCATTTATGGATAGGCTTGCTAGATCCTAACCCCCATGGTGTTTGCTACATAAGAAACAAGTATATTGCAGCAGATGCAGAGAACTGATTAGGCATATTTGGTCACTAGATGAAATAAAGAAAGGGAGAGAAAAAGGAAGGGCCATGATAGCAAATATAAGACAGAAACTTTCTATTCCTAGATAAGATGAAACCACTTGTCTGAAGTTTATGTTCCCAAGGACAAGAGTTCCCCTTCTAAGGACGTGTTATGTCTAACACCTGTTCCTGATAATATGCTTTTCTTAAAAATTGCTGATGTGATTAAAAGAAGCTTTCATACTGTGCCAAGTAATGATACGTGACCTTCTGGTTTGTTCTTTGTTTGAATACTATATAATGACAACATGAATTCAGTAAAGTTGCAGCAGATTCCAACCACTCCCTTGTGTGCTGTGTCTGTCTGTCATTCGCCCAACTTGTGCCTTCCTGGTACCACGACCCTGATTTTCCCACAGTCTGAGGGGCTCCCCTGAGCCGGTCCATGGCACACACCTTCTGCTGGCAGCCTATAGAACATAGGGAAAGGAAGCTCTCTCCTCTCTGACTGTTGACCCTCACCGGCAAGTCTATTCATTCACTGCCTCGGAGCCTGCGATCAGATGAGACATCCAGCCTCATGAACAGAACAACTACTGGATTCTTGAACTTGCCAGTGGCAGACAGCCATTGTTGGACTACGTAGAGCATAGCTTGTAATCCATTCCAATAAAGTGTGTGTGTGTGTGTGTGTGTGTGTGATCTATGTATTCATTCTATAAATCCTGTTACTCTAGATAGCTCTGACCAATACAACTGGTCTAGATAGTAAGTTCCAGGCTAACCATGGCTACATAGTGAGACCTTGTTTCAATAAATAAATAAATGTAAAAATAGAACACTGTAAAACAACAACAACAAAAGGATAGCTATCATTGTTCTAATTAGATGAGGAAGCTAAGATACAGATAAGCTGAATTTCTAACCCAAGTCCCAAGTAGCGAAAAATTGGCACCCAAAAGACGATAAAGTCAGTGGAGCTGGAAGCAGACATGTTCCCCAGGGAGGGGCGTTCTCTGAGTGGAAACAGAGCATGCTCTCAGCCTGCTGGGAGGAAGCACGGAGGGAGGAGGAAGTCTGCTTTGGAAACCGCGCTCTGTCTCCCTGCAGGTCCCACTGCGGATGGGGCAGATGAGAAACTGTCGGCAGCCATCTCTTTCACATGGATGCCTTAACATGCCCAGAAGGTGAAAAAATATGTTTCCAGTCCACGTCCTGGGGTCTAAGGAGGCTGCCGTCCTCCGGGAGGAGGCACCCAGAAACACATATGTGTGTATATAAATATCTGTGGAGCCGGGCAGCAGTGGCGCACGCCTTTAATGCCAGCACTTGGGAGGCAGAAGCAGGTGGATCTCTGTGAGTTTGAGGCCAGCCTGGTCTACAAGAGCTAGTTCCAGGACAGCTAGGGCTATTACACAGAGAAACCCTGTCTCGAAAAACCTAAATAATAAACAGATATCTGTGGAGCATGGAGATAAGGTTTTAACCTCTATTCCCCATGCTCTGTGAAACATACAGGGTACCCCACTGACTAGCAAGGCTCCATCCCATGTTAAGGTCTAGAAATGCCACCGTGACTTTGTGTTGGCTGTGAATGAGCTCATCCAATCTCTTGGCTGAATTATAACTCTCTCATCACATGTTCCCTGTCTATTACCCCTACGGACCACACCCCTTGGTCCAAGTGTCAGCAGCAACACCTTCCCTGACTGCTAGGCTGTTCCTGCCCAGCAGTGTGGGGATGTTGGACTGGGACAGACTGGCAAGGAGCACAGAGAGAAAAGAGCCATCTGATACCCAGTGACAGGGACGAGAAGATGCCTAACATGCCCCATACCCTCCAGGGCTACAAGGATGCTATCCTTCCACCTCCCCCCGAGACTTCATTAACCCAATGTGGCAATCTCCTAAGCCAAGCTTGTTAAAGTAAATGTCATCGCTCCCCATAGGGATCCTTTGGGCTGCTATGTTGCATGTCCTGGCCAAATGGTGTTCAGAGTTCACCAAGTTGCTAATTGTAAAAGCATGGTTCTCATCCAGAGAGGATGGAGTGAGACTGAGATGTTGTGCTTTGTGTTTGCTTTAATCAATGACGTGTTTCTTGCTGAATGGGCCTTTCCCACAAATATTGAAGACAGCTGCCTAATGACTCTCTATTAGCACCAGCTCACATCAGCGGTTAGGCACCTTCCGAAAGTACTTAATAAATACTATTAGAAGATTTGCTTCACAGGGATGGCAGTCTCACCCGATGTAATGCTGTGTTATTAGACAAAGGCTTAAATGCTTTCAAGGTAGCATTTTAAAAGTAATCTTTTATTAGGTGGCTTCGTGAGACACCCTACAAGCACTTAAGACTCAGGGGAGGTTGAGTTCACGCAAAGAACACGCTACCAGATGGTGACAGTAATTCCCAAACTTGGATTGTTTAACCCCCGCGTTTCACCTAGAAAGTTGACAACACAATGTGTGTCTTTTGAGGGGAAGCAGGTCATGTCTGTCTTCCTGCTGGTCCAGATGTCTTAATGAACAGGTATTTTTTATTACGAAGTATAAGACAAGAATGTTTCAGTCCTGCTAGCCTACGCTGATGTAGGCTATATATGACTGATATGATCATAAAGGATAAGAATACATTTCAATCTGCAATAACTCTTTGGAGCCAAGGTTCACTTTCAAAGCTTCTTGGCTTTCACTAAGTTATCAGTTATTAAATTCTTTTCAACTCCTGCTGATGCTGCCAGGAAACACCCAGAATCTCTAAAAGAGGTATTCTCCTAATCCTTAAATCATTGGAAAAAATCCTTAGCATCTGTTAAATGTCTTTTGCCTCCTAATCTGCTCAAAAGTAACAGGAAGAAAATGCTAGGACATTTCTTAATTAAACAGTAAAAGATATATAAGGGGGATTTGACATCACCACCAGGGAAAAGTCAGAAAGATGAAGATAAATTAAGCATCCCTAAGTCCTAAGACATCTGATGCCCCTTTGGATGGAACCAGTTGGCTTATCAAGTGATCTCTAAGACCACAGCCTCAAATCCATGTGTGTGTTGTTCTGTTGAGGTGAATGTAAGTAGAGGTCATAAAACTAGAAAAGGGACCATGGTGGGGAAAATGGGTACACAGGTCTGAAAGCGGAAAGGGGTGTGCTGGGAATGGGAGGGTACAGGATAGGGAAAGAAGGGGATGGAGGACAGCCAGGAGGAGGGGGTCAACAAAAATAATGTAAGTAGGACATAGGAAATCTGTCACTTGAAATCCTAATTGAAATACAACAATAAAGTCTGGGTGTGGGGCACACACCTCCAGCCTCTAAACCTAATTTTTGGGCTACACATCAGCAAGGACAAGAGCTAGAAACTGAGCAGAGGAGCCTCTCAGCTGAGTCGTGCCAATAGAGCCGCAACCTGGACCCAGTTTTCCCTACCCTACTGTGTTTATTCAAATTTGGAGTTAACAAATTCTAGAACTGTCTTCTGCACTGTTGTATGACCCCCCCAATTCTGTGGAAACTGTATTCATGCCTTGTGGTTATCAACATATCAAAGGATGTGATAACAGTCTGGACTGACTCTGTCATGCAGTTGACCTCATGCTCTTCCACGCAGACAACAGCATTAACCTTTGCTCCTCTGTCTGAGCGTCAGTTTCACCTGCAGGAGCTCAGAATACGCCATCCCATGCCGTGCCTGAAGACTGGCACTCTCCTGCCTCCCTATTTCTAATGAACATCTGCCATCCGTGTTTCCATTATAAATGTGTTTCCGTTTGTAAAGTTGTCTGCTCTGCCTTCTGAGAAACACTCTTATCTGTACAACCTTAGGAACAACAAGCTTTTGTTATCTTACATGCCAATCACCTCACAATTTCCCTAAGAGCCCAAGCCTCTCCCTTCACCCACAGACAGCCCGCCCCCTTATTCATGGCTCTCTGGGAGAGTGTGCAAGTTCTCCCGAGTGGGTACTTACGTGTGTGATTGCACTCTCCTCTTCGCCCTTTCAAACTTGTCTTTTTATCAGTTTAATTTGCAAGTCTTGGTGCCTGAACTCAGCAGAATAAAGGGGGTTTTCCTCTTTCATAGACTCCTTATTGGAGTCTATGGAATAACTGTGTCTTGTGCCATCTGTTCGCATATGGTTATTAATTTTCAGACCAAACTTTGGTAGTCTGAAACAATGCATTAAATACTAAAATTAAGGATGATTTTTTTGTTTGTTTGTTTTGTACTTTCTTCTTGGTATACATCATAGTCGGTATTCACAGATTCCATACATGAAAATTCACCTATTCATTGGAATGTATTTGGTACCTTCCATCACCCACAGGCTTGCACGAGGTAGAGCATCAAAGACCTGACTCTTCTGATGGTCTTGCCCCTGCTGAGTTTTACACCGTAGCTCTCGACTCTCCCACTGAACGAGTGTCCTTTCTCCTGCCCATTTTGCAATCTTTGGCTCAATTTTTCATACTTTCTCACCAGCGATGTTGCTGTCCCATGAGCCGGCAAACTGCTCACAGCATAATTCTGAATCACTGTCCTTTGTCCCTAAATGCAAAGAAATCTGTAACGTGTCCAACAGAGAAAACATCCTTCAGACAGGGGTGTTACAGAGCTCCTGGACAGGAGCTGTATACAATATATATGTATTTACACAGCTATGATGAAACTTTTTGCCATTTTCTATACTCTCTCTCATCACAATTAATCAGTTGTGTTATTTATGTGCAATTAATGTGCTATTTAAGAAAGTATATGAGCAAATAAAATACTGGGAGGAATTTAATTGTCATGTTTCTGCTGAGGCTGCCAGCTTCACATGCAAATATAGCTGCATCAAGTCTATCCAGCTTCACATGCAAACATAGCTGCATCAAGTCTATCCAGCTTCACATGCAAACATAGCTGCATCAAGTCTATCCAGCTTCACATGCAAACATAGCTGCATCAAGTCTATCCAGCTTCACATGCAAACATAGCTGCATCAAGTCTATCCAGCTTCACATGCAAACATAGCTGCATCAAG
>PVIU01008881.1:0-80037 GCA_004026605.1 Ondatra zibethicus | reverse complement strand
GTTACATGGTATATTTGTTGATAGATGTAGTGCATTTAATCCCTCAAATCAAGGAAGAGTACCATACTTCTTCTGTGCCCCCCCACGTTACCTAATACAGTACTGACCACATTTCTGAGCAAAAAAGTCACGATGATAGAAGCTGACATCAGAACTCTGGTCCAAAATTTCCAACTGTTTATATTAGGCACAGTATGTATGTATGACAAATTTGCACATCCTGAAGACCCAGATGCACCAATCTGGTTAATACATATGCTCTGGTCTCCCCTGGAACCACTCCCTGCCCAGCACACGGGGACAAGGCTTCTCTAGGTTTTTTTTTTTCCATCATTCCTGGAGCTATTTAGCCTTTGAAAAGCATATGAAAATGGGTGATCTCATGTTCATAAATTTCCAAATAAACAATCTTATCTACCAAAAAGAAGCTTAACGTTTCTGTATTTTCTGGCTTTGCATATTGGTTTCTATGAATAATCTTTAGTTTTTACCAAATTGATATATATATACATATATATAATACACATGACCCAGAAAAATATGAGAACAGAAATACACCAGAAAATATGACCATATAAATGAAAACAAATGAACCAATGAAAAGCCCCCATGCCAAAATAAAAACATCTATTTCTAAGCTGAAAATGTAACTGAAAAGCACAAAATGGAATTCTTCGAGTAACTGTGCATTGTGAACACTCACAAGCCCTTTCTTGTAGCCAAGGATTTGTGTTATTTTTCCTTTCTTTCTTTCTTTCTTTCTTTCTTCTTTCCTAATGGGTACAGAATCTCAAGGTACTGAAGCAATTTTCCCTTTACAAAGTAGAATTAGCTCTCCATCCTTCGCCTCCCTCCCCACACTAACCACCTCCCCAGTGGCCATCCACAAGAACCATTTATATTTACATTAAAAATGATTTGGCCTGTGTACACTGCATTGTTTGACAGGAAAGATGGATGTTCACTTATAATTAAGTTTCAGCATAAATGACATCATTCAGGAGGATAAGCAATGTCTTATCCCCTGGCTGCTGCTTTGCTCATATGATGTTATGGGTTACATGCAGACTCCCGTGACTTCCTGGGCCTTCTCCTCCACAGACAATCCTGTAGCAGCTCAGCTTCCCTCGGGAGCCGTGAAGGAAGTGGTTTCTCTCATTCATCATGCATCTCTTGGCTCTTGGCTTTCCCATGTGGTAGAGGTGGAGGCAAGCTCAAGGCAAAGTAAGGTCACCTGGAAGTGTATTGAAATGCAGGATTTCAGAACTGAGAGTAGTCACTCAGAACTGAGAGGTTAAAACGCCTCATTTTTCTACATAAGGCACTTTGGGAAATCCACATCATACTCTGTGAAATGGCCAGCCCTGTGAATGAGACTCATTGCTTGGGGGTTTCCTACTTAGCCAGCAGGCTCTGCAGGTCAGGTTTGTAAACTCTCGTGTATTCTCCACGCCTCCTGTTACAGTCAGACGGTAACGTTATTATTTTGTTTCCTGTAACTTTTACGGTGTAATTCCCATGTATGAAACCCAGTCAGCCTAACCAGGTTACATAACAACTGCACCAATATCAACCACCCCAACTGTACTATGTGTCTATGGGGCCAAGAATTGAATCCAGGACCATCTACATGTAACACAAGTATTCCACCACTGGGTTGTATCCCCCAGTCTTCTTGTTTGTTTGTTTGTTTGTTTGTTTTAAGATAGTTTCTGGTTAAGTGTATGGGCTGACCTTAAACTCAGTCTGTAGCACAGACAGGCACTGAACTGGCGATCCTCTCAATTACCTGAACTTCACTAGGCTGGTCTCTGATCCACCTCGATCTCTCACTTGCATTTTCTTTTTGGTTTTTCGAGACAGGGCTTCTCTGTGTAACCCTGGCTGTCCTGGAACTCACTCTGTAGACCGGGCTGGCCTGGAACTCACAGAGATCCACCTGCCTCTGCCTCCCAAGTGCTGAGATTAAAGGTGTGTGTCGTTAGACTAACAATTCCAGGGCACGTGATATGTTTCTCATTACTGTAGGAGACGCTCCTACCATACTGCCTTATACGTGCTTAATGTGTAGCTTTTGGGCTTTTTTCTTTTATTTTTTTTTTTTAAAAACAGGTGCTCAATCTGACCAGCTGGGAGCTCACTGTGTAGCAAAGGCTAGCCTCAAACATGGCAATACCCCTGCTTCAGCCTTCCAGTGACTGAGATGAAGTACAATCCACCAGCTCAAGATATCAGTAGATATTTTTAATAAATTAGTGACTTGATAATATTGCAGAAAGTAAGATTCAAAGGTTTCTAAAACAAGTAATAAGTATTGACTGTCATACAGGAACATTGTCCAGAGTTTTTATCTACTCTGTACAACTAATCTGCTTACGAAAGAAATAATAAGTACTCCCCAAACATAGTCTAAAAATGAGAGGAGCAGTTTTTTACACAAATTCTATGAGGTCAGTATTACTCTGATACTAACTGAGCAAAAAGTCACAAGGAAAGAAAGCTGCAGACTGATAGTCCCTGTGTTGTGACTATTAGGCAAAAGACCCTCAATACAAGCAAATACAGAAGTGTATAGAAAAAATACATAGCAAAACCAAGAAGGACAAAGTCTAAACATGCAGGTCAATATAGGCATCAAACAATGTGAGATGACATACTTAACAAATTAAAAACAAAACTCACATAATCTCTTAACAGCATGGAGGGGCATTAGATTAAGTTCAACTGCACCCTTTTGTGATTAAAAAATAAATAAACTAAGAAGAGAAGAAGAAAACCAAACCCACCTCTGCCAGCTCCTCACTCCCAGGCCTAACTGCAGGTGCACATCCAGCCCACCTGACCAGCTTTGATTGGTGAGCTCCCTAGAACCTCGTCCATCAGTGTGACTCCCATTCCTAAGCCTAGGTCTGACCATGCGGTTCCTGCTTGGATCTTCCCTGGTAAATGTATAGGACTTGAAATTTTTATTTCAAGCGAGGTAGCCCAGAAGGACAAACATCACATATTCTCTCTTATTTGTGTATCCTAGCTGTGAATCTTTAGATATACAACTGTGACTCTCACTCTTCATGAATGTTCTTTTAGCAGCAGGTGGGGACTAATACAGATATCCACAACTGGTCAAAAGTTAGGTAACAACAGACAAGGGATACCCAGATCCAATTACTACATCTACAATGCAACTTCTATACCAACGGCTCATGAAAATCTCCAAAGAGAAGAGAAAAAGACTATGAGAATCAAAGGAAAAGGATGTCTGGATGAAGAGAGTGTTTTCTGTATATGATGGGGAAGCTACAACCATGAAATTTCACCAATACGCTTGCCTAAACAAGACCTGCAAGACCTGCGTAATGACAACACCTGTTGACAGCCAAAGTCAAGGTCAACAGGGGAAATTTTGCAAGGACCTATGCTTAAATGGCTAAGAGAAGTAGAATCACTCTTCTTCCAGGACAAGCTCATCAACAGGTTATCTAACCCCAGCTTGTCATTTCTAAACATATATACATAGAAGCAACTCTAAATGGACTCGGTACATTGTGCATGTCTGTATGTGTGTGTGTGTGTATGCGTGCATGCGTGTATGTGTGTTATGAAGAAATGTTTAGCTGAGAGGGAATTGGGGGAGGACATGGAACGGAAGGAGTGATCAGGTGGAAATGATGTAAAAAGAGTATTCATGCATGAAATTAAAAAACCGAACACTAATACCACAATTGTGAAAGGTGAATTAGACTTTTCATCAAGATCAGGAATAAGTCAAAGATGCCTGCTTTCACCTACAGCTGTGTATCATAGCACTAAAAATGCAATCCAAGGTAATCACACAAGAAAAAGAAATTAAAAGTCTCCCTTTTGCTTCTGAAGAAATATTGCCTGTATTTAAAAAACATTAGTTTTGCTTGTTGAAAAGAATCTGTAAAAGAACCATCTGAACAGATGGGCGGCTTCAGCAGTAGTGCATGAGATCACGCACCAAATTACCTGCTCTCATGTGTATACTAGCAGTGGACAATGGGAAAGTGAGCCCAGGCCCAGATGGAGACATCACAAAATGTACCAGACTTCCAAAAACTTAACATCATCACCCCTCAAATTATTCCATAAAACAAGAAAGGAAGGAACACGTCCAAGTGTTTTTTATAAAGCCAGGATTATTCCAATAACAAACCCAAAGACCCAACAACAACAAAAGTATATTGACCTATCTCTCTAATAAACATGTGAATATAGATGCAAAACTTCTCCAAAGGGGGCTGGAGAGATGGCTCAGCAGTTAAGACCACTGGCTGCTCCCCTAAAGGACCCAGGTTCAATTCCCAGCACCCACATGGTAGCTCACAAATGTCTGTCACTCCAGTTCTGGGGGAACAATGACACCAGGCATGCATGTGGTGTACGTATCTGCACATGAAGACAAAATGCCCATTCACATAAAATAAATAAATCTTTAAAAAATACGCAAATGGAGAATTGGAAATTGATTCAAGAACAGATCAAAAGGATTATTTACCATGATCAAGTTGGCTTCATGTCAATGATGCAGGCATGGTTTAGCATGGAAATTAGTAAATGCAAAGAATCTAATTTATAGCAACATCTGTGGTGGTTTGAAAGAAAATGGCCCGCATAATCTCATGGAGGGAGGTATGGCTTTTCTGGAGTGGAAATAGCTTTGTTGGAGGAAGTGTGTCATTGTGGGGAGAGTTCTGAGATTTCCTATGCTCAGGATACCAACCAGTGTTTCAGTCGACTTCCTGTTGCCTGCAAGATGTAGCACTCTCAGCTCCAGCACCACATCTGCCTGCACACCGCCATGCTCCCCACCATGATGATAATGGACTGAATCTCTAAACTATAAGCAAGCCACTCCAATTAAATGTTTTCCTTATAAGAGTTTCTGTGTTCATGGTGTCTCTTCACAGCAATAGAAACCCTAATTAAGACAGAAGTTAGTAACAAGAGTGATGTACTGCTGTGATAGGCCTGACCATGTTTTGGTTTGGAGGAATTTAGACTTTAGTACTTTTGGTTAGGAAAGCAGTAGAATGCTTTAAGCACTGCTTAATGGGCCATACTAGTAGGAACATGGAAGACAGGGGGGCTGAATGTGATTTGATGAACTGTGGGGATTAAGAGGTTTCTGAGAAGAAGAATGTTAGTATGTGACCTAGAGACTGGTTTGGTGATATTTTAGTGAAGAAAGTCGCTGCTTTTTGCCCTTGTCTTAAGAGTCTGCCTGAGGCTAAAGTAAAGCGTTTTGGATTAATCCCATTGGCAGAAGAAATCTGAAAACAGCCCTGTACAGAGTCTGTCATGTAGTTATTAATGTTAACTCTGATAAAGATTTATAATGAAAAGAAGAAACTGAGCAAGAAAAAAATATTTGAGAGAAAAAGGAGCACCAGAAAGTAGAATGGAGCTAAGTCCTGTGTTCAAGGAGATAAATGTATTAAGAAATAATAATAGAAGCAAAAGATCAAAGAAATTGAGTAGACGGAGTGGCGACCTCAGGACAAGATCCCACACAGCTAAACTTCCATCTTGTGAAAAGGAATTAAAGAAAAGTTTAGAACAGGGTGTGGTGGTGTGTGCCTTTAATCCTACAACTAGAAAGGCAGAGACTGGTAGACCTCTGAATTTGAGGTCAGCATGGTCTACAGAGCAAGTTCAAAGACAGCCAAGGTTAGGCAAGAAGAAAATGATGTGATGTAGCATTCCCCTCTGTATTCTATGAGTATGTTTTATTAGTTAATAAAGAAGCTACTTTAGCATATGAGAAGACAGAGCTATGTGGGAAAACTAAACTGAATGCAAGGAAAAAGAAGGCAGAGTCAGGCAGACTCCATGTAGTTGCCAAAGGAGAAAGACACTGGAACCTTATCAATAGGCCACAGCCTCGTGGTGATACACAGATTAATAGAAATGGGTTAATTTAAGATGTAATAGCTAGCTAGAAATATGCTTGAATAATTGGCCAAACAGTGTTGTAATTACTATAGTTTCTGTGTGATTATTCAGGTCAAGGCATCTAGGAAATTTAAGTGTAGTCTCTGTTTACAACTATGAAAAAAAGAAAGCTGGTAAAGATATAATTGAAAGATAACGGAGTTTGAGGCCAGCCTTGTCTACAGAGCAAATCTCAGGACAGGCAACCTTAGGCTGTGAAAGACAGAAAGCCTGTGAATATGTACTGAATGAGGGGGGCTGTGTTTCAGCATAAGCAAGATGCAGAACTTGGCAACTTTGGCCTCGTGGTTCTGGCTTTAGAGTTAAGGATAGAAGAAACAGGTTATGGAATTTGCCTCCATTCCTGAAGAAAGCCACTGAGATCAGGCATGTGTCAGTGATGTCCCTGAATAAATGCTCAGTAGAGAGGCCATAGCATAAAGTTGGGAACCTGAAGCCTGGATTGCCTTGGAGAACCCAAGAAAGATGTTAGAGATGTCAGAGTCATGGATCGCCTGCCAAGGAGAGCTGCTAACAGGGAGTGTAACTAGACCAAGAGAAAGAAGAGTGTTACCGTCAAAAAAGCTGAAAAAAGTTGGAGATCTGAAGAGTGTTTGATCTCAGACACGGAGATGCAGAGTTTGGATTTGCCCAGTTGGTTTGCCAACTTGCTGTGGTTCAGTATTTACTCACTATGTTTCCTTCCTTTTATTTTGGAATGATGATGTATATACTGTGTCATTATATGTTGGAAGTATATGATTTGCTTTTTGACTTTGATTTTTACAGGTGATTATTGTTAAGAGATTTCATGAATCTCAAAAGATACTTTGAATTTTGGACTTTTAAAAATTGTTGAGACTGTGATGGACTATGGGAACATTTGAAGTTGAGCTAAATGCATTTTGCATTATGATATTGTTACAAGATTGTGGGATTCATGGAGTGGAGTGTGGTAGTTTGAATGTAATTGGCCCCTATAATCTTATAGGGAGTAGTACTATTAGGAGGTGTGGCCTTGTTGGGGGCTATGGCCTTGCTGGTGGAAGTGTATCACTTTGAGGTAGGGCTTTGTGGTTTCCTATGCTCAAAATACCACCCAGTGTCTCAGACGACTTCTTGTTACCTGAAAGCTGTAGGACTCTCAGGCCCAGTACCACACCTGCCTGCATGCTGCCATGCTCCCTGCAATGATGACAATGGACTGGACCTCTGAACTGTAAATAAGCCATCCCAATTTAATGTTTTCCGTATAAGAGTTTCTGTAGTCAGGTGTCTCTTCACCACAATAGAAACACAAACTAAGACAGCATCCAAGAAGATAATATACTTAGGAATAAACTTGGCCACAAAATGCAAGATTACTGTTGTATATACTATGAATAAATAAAAAGAACTTGACTTGGATCCGGATAAATGGAAAGATATCCAATGTTCTTTGGTTGGAAGTCTGAATATGGCTAAAAGGGCAACAGTCTCCAAGTTGAGCTACTGATTCTTATCAAACTACATCTGACTTTTGTAGTAATCAAAGCAATCCTTACATATAACAAGGTAGCAAGAGTCATAGTTCCCTATATCAGAACTTACTGTATGGCTATAATTAGAAAGATTGTTTGGTTCTAGAATAAGGTTAGATGTGGAAATGAATGAAACAAAACAAAGGTTTCAGAAATAGACACATTTAGGTCAACCAGTGAGGTTGGACCCCTACATCATGTATACCTCAAAATACGTGAATCAAAGACCTAAATGTAAAGGCTAAAATTATGCAACACTTAGAAGACACAGTTGTAACTTTTTATAACATTGGATGTAGACATGGCTTCTTACACATGACATAGAACCCACAAAATTAGCAAAGCAATCACAGTTAAATTGGGTGGCATCAATTTTTTTAGATATTTATTGAAACATAATCAAGACAGTAAAACATAAGTCACGCACAAAATGTAAGGGAATATTTGCAAACCATTTACATGATGAAGGATTAAGATCTGGACTAGATAAAAAAAAAACCCTCACAATTCAACAGTAAAAGTATGAATAACCTACTTTAAATTAAATGTCCAATGTAAGTGATTCATAAATTCAGAAGGTAAATTTTTCTGACAGGCGCTTGATAGAGGTTAGAATGTGTTCAACTGGCAACAGTTACAAGTTTCTTTGAAGGGTAATTGAAATAATTTGAAATTGTAGAATAGTCCTTATTCTCGATGAAATTGTAGAAAGAACTCATTAATTTGTCAAAGTACAACAATACCACTGTTTTGTGATAAATCAAATATGATTTTAGCATATAAAAATAATTTCAAAGAACTTAGTGACTCTATTGTTACAAAATTCCTTCAATTATAACCTGCTTCTTTATGTGAACAAATCTCAACATTTATACTACTAATAATGAAAAGTAGCAATAAAATGTTAACATACTTATTCCAATAACAATAATCTCCCCAGAACATGTAGAAAAGATCCACCTGTTTGCTTAACATGCATCTTTGTTAGATTGTACACTATGTGTCTAAGAATAGTTCTTTTAAATTTTAAAATGTATTTTATCCATTTTGATCATTGATAAAGATGAGTATTTATAATATTAACCCAACACAAAATAAATATTTTAGCACCTCAACCTTCAACTTGCTTTCATAAACAATCCAGGAGCTCCTGCTCAGTGGCCTGGTCCTTCCACATCAATCTTTAATCAAAAAATAAAAATAAATGCTGCGCAGAGGTGTCTACAAGCCAATCTGATGGAGGTAATTTCTAGATTGAGGTTTGCTCTTCCCAGGTAAATCTAGTTTATGTCAAGCTGATAGGAGCTAAGACAGACAGCTCCCTGGCACAGTTACCCATCATAAATATATGGTAAATCCCTACAGATGAAGACACTACCACACATTTTGGCTGCTGGACTTAGAGAAACCAGTATCAAATGAACCAGGAAATACTTCCTTTGTGGGGGCTTCCATGGTACCTGAGGGATCTGTGCAAGCTGCCAAGAACGAAAAGACAACACGGTCTCGTCTAGCATTGGACTCTGCATGCTACAATATTGACCCACCAGGCAAGATGTGTCTACCAGGCAAAAGGGACTCAAGGCTTAGTGGGTAACTGACTAGTTTCGACTGGGATTGAGTCCCTTTCCCCAGGAGTGAATTTCATGCCGAGTTCTGAAATCCTGATCAAAAGTCCACTGCTGGGGAGGTCTTAAGTCCCTAGTGTAGAACCTGCTGCTATTATTTTGCTGAACAGTCAAACTCCCTTGTAAACATTTATGTTTAAACTCATAGACAAAGGCAGCTCTCAAGCTTGGTCAGAGCAGCTTCTTTATGCAGGGGAGAGCAGTCAAGGAGAGATGCATGACCGGTGCTTGCGTGTGGCGGTTCAATGCTCAGCCACAAACAGGACGTATACATTGACCCCACTACCACCAAGGTTCGGGGAATACTGTGGAACGCGAGGTGGAAAGAACGTCACGATGTGGAAGATGCGGAGGAGAAGCTGTGAAATGCTGTCCTCTGGACATGGCATTACTACCACAACCATAATCCTGCAGCAGCTGGGATTGCCTTCCCAAGGCCCGCACAAGATCAAACCAGCCAAAATCCGGGCATCGATGGGGTAGATGGTCTTTAAGGAACTGTTAACAGTGGATAGTCGCAGGGAAGGGAGAATCATTCTGCTGAGGGTGTGGCCACTGGTAAGTTTCCAATGCTCCAGTATATGGGCACATACACAAGTATTTCTGTGTGAGATTAACTGAATCTAGTGGGTTAATCAAAAAAGAAAACAAAAAGAGACATGAGGGTTGGAGGGGCCTGTTAAGGGAGAAAATTGGAGGGGGAAGTGGGGGCAGATATGATTATATTTTATGTTTTATTATATACATATATGAAATCTTAAAAATATTTTTAAAAATAAAGAAAACGGAAGACATGAGGGAAATGTATCAAGAACCATTTTTTCCATTTTTTTCATTTGCAAAATCAGTTGAGTGTTGCCCATAATCACTTATTATTAGGCACACCATGTGTCTAGGAACTGCTACCCAACAGCTTGGATATGACATTTTAAGTAACACCACCCTTTTGCCTAGCTCCTTAGGCTAGCTCTTAATCCTCCCGTTCTTATGTGGCCCACAGTTCTGTGCCTCTGGACCCAAAACAAAAAAACAATCACTCAACTGTTTTAACAAATTGCATTCCATTTGGGAATTTTTCTGGTATATTTCCAATTTTTCGAGACCTCAAGCTATCTCCAACTGTTATCTTTCGGAGTACGTTTGAGTGGTCAGAAGCCACAAATGCTCCATTAGGTGTAGGGTAACAAAGCAACTTGAACCTTCTGGTGTTCAACTTTGTTTTAATCTTGGCAAAGCTCAAAGAACTTACCAGGACTCTAAGGATTTCTTGGACATGGACTTTAAGGAAAGTGGTTTTGATGAGGAAAGCATAAATGAATCAGAATCCATATGGATCAAATTTTCCTCAGATGCACATGGGTTTAATAATTAATGGGGAGAAGTGTTTCTGGCATGTCCTTTGGCTTTTATCAACCCCCCAAATATTTAGGAAAAAAATAGTTTGATAGCTTCAAAGAGTCCAAACGTTGATTTGATGCACCTACATTAATATCTCTTGATGTTGAATAAAAATGGGTGTAACAGGAAACCAACAGGATTTGCTCCAAAATTACATGAATGAAAGAAAATGATATAACAAAAAAAGTTTGTATTTGATTTCTTAAATCCTTCTGACATTCCAACAATTTAACTATACTCTATTTCAGCATATTAAGCATGTTTGAAAGAAGGTGATTTCAGCTAAAAAAAAAAAAAAAGAAAAAAGAAAAACCACAGCTAATCCTTTGAGGTACACGATACACTATAAAGTTTTCTAAGTCATTTGCAAACGCTTCTGTCAGTATGAATCTGTCTCTCGATCCACAGGATAGACTGTGATCTTGAAAGAATGGCACTATGGGTTTAGAAGATCCTGGAAGGTGTTTCCTTTGTTTTGATGTTGTTTCATTTATAGTAATGTTCCTGTGCGCCTGATCACAATTTACTTTTTTTTTTTTCAGTAAGACGATTGCATCCAGCTGGATGGGCATTTTTTAGTGGAAGCTGGAAGTTTAGACCTTATGAAAAGTTAGTATGTTTTTCCTCTTCTGTACATGAACCCTCTATCTATCTTGAATCATGTTTTTTTTTAAAAAAATGTGGTTTGTTTATGTAGATTGTTTATTGAAGCTCCTGTGGAAAATAATCTTCACCGAGTTTTGTAGGCAGCGGGTGTGGGGATTTAGCATAACTTTGAGCTCAATACAAGCAGCATAAGTCTAGTATACAAAGTTATTTCTAATTTATAGCATCCTGTAGTATCTAGACACTAAAGAAGCTGTTGGATTTTATTATAATTATCAGACATAATGGAAGAAATTCAAGTTCAAAATACACTGAACATAGCAATTTCCTAAAGACACAAAATACCTTATTCAGAAGAAAGAAAGAAAGAAAGAAAGAAAGAAAGAAAGAAAGAAAGAAAGAAAGAAAGAAAGAAGGAATACTGGTATAGGGAACTGTCCCTCTTTTAAAAAATGTAGGTAGGATGAAATTTCTTATCATTTCTAATAGACATAGTACTTTGTTTGTTTGTTGAAGGATTTATTTCGCATTCTTTTCTGCTGTTTTTCCTGGCATGTGGGTCAGTAGTAATCCAGCTGTAAAGAGCCATACCAAAGAGCTTAGGGGGCTCTTAAGGCTGGGGGAAGGGCCAGACTCCATGAGCAAGGGGCACTGTGTAGCAAGCAAAAATGGTTGCTTGGAGACTCTTACGTGTATGCCTTAAATGGAGTTGAAAGCCCTCTCTGCTCATGCCCCCTGTACACCCACACAATCTGTCGTAGAAGACAGCCATGTAGGTTGCCTGACATCCGGCAAAGCCATATTAATGATATGCCCCTGTATCATGGGTGTTTATTTATACTCAGTGAGTTAGGGTTCTGACAATTTGGCCATTAATTTGCTGTTTATAAATCATATTTCCCATGTGTAGCAACCGTAAGGCTTTGACATTCACTGTGGTGTTGAAAGAAAGAGTTTATTAAAGAAGGCAAAACAAAAATGATTGGTCTGTTAAAGCTCACCAAATTGCACATGTCAGCCAGGAAGCAAAATTCTGCATGTGAAAACCAGCAAAGGGCCCGGCGTACCAGAAGAGGAAAAAAATGTGCTTGTGTATTTACTTCACACTTACAGCAAAGAAATCTAAGTATTCCAACCCCTGAAGAAACATAATCCGAAGTTTATATCAGATGGTTTATGGGAGTTTATTGGAATATACAGCAGGGTTCATGTCGTGTGTCACAGGTGAAACCCGTTCAGCACTGATTTACTAGCCTCATGTGCCAGTGTTACCGGATTTATGGAGCGCAGATGGTCCTAGGAGGCCTGCTGACTTGAAGCTGCACTGTGTGTCATCTGCTCTGGGTATTTCAGGCTCACTTCCCAAAATTACCCACTGACGCGTTTCTGTTCTCAACTGGGTGACACCAGACATCCTCGCGGTTTCACAAATGCATCTTCACAGTGTGCAGCTGTGGAGGGGTGGAAAGACATTGAAGGCGGGGACCCCCTCCCCCGTCCCCATCCCCATTCGCCCTTTGAGGAAAGGTGCTGTTGCTCTTTTAGCTTCCTGGGGGTGTTGTTAATTGGCAGTCAACTTCTTATCTTGGGAAAAAAAGAACCAAGTGACTCACGTGTACTGTGACCAAATGATGTATCTTTACTCTTCAGATTTGAAAAGAGAGCCACAGTTTTAAAAGTGCCCCCAAATCCTTCATGCCTAGGGATGACTAATCCCATGATTGTGTATTTCTTAAATGTCCCCCTTCATATCTTCCAAAGGTGTGATTCCAGGAGACGGTGTAGTGATGTAAGATGAATATCTACAGAGCACAATGCAAACGGACAGACCTTTCTTAAAACCTTGTTTCTTCGGCACTTTCATTCACAGATTTAGACACATGTGTTGGTATCGACCTCGCTCTTAGTACCTGCATTGAAAGAGAGCACAGCTTTCTTCATTCTGGTGATAACTCACATTTCGTAATGCATTTGACTGTCTATTGCCAACGGCCTCTTAGAGAAAGAAGGACTCGTGAAAGATCTCATGCTGCCGGACAACTCTCTTTATTGAGAAACTGAGTTGAACAACCCAACGATAGCCAACACCTATCTCTGAGTTATGCTGCCTTTGCTCAGTGCCACCAAGGATCCCATTTCTCCATGAAGCTCTTGAAATGACAGAAGGAACAAGAAAAGTTACTCTTCACCCATTGTGTCCTAATTCAGCAGGAAATGTAAGACTCCAGCTCTGGGCCAGCATTCCTCACAGATATGTCTTGGGAGGCCACATAAGCACTTCTAAGTATCCCAAAGGCTACTCTAAAAGTAAAGGAAAATGGATAAAGTTAGTTTTAATATCTATGCAACCCAGTGTGGCCAAAATAATGCCACTTGGTAAACAAGCAATGTGATTGGGTTTGCAGTTTTTTAGACTATGTTTTCAAAGCTGAGGATGTGTTTGATAGGTAGAGCTCAGATCTGTCCAGACTATCCCCAGATGCAGGCCTCAACAGCCACCCATGATGCCCCGTGGCTCTGCACTGGATACAGAACGTGTAGACTATTTCTGCTACCAACAAGTTCATTAAGAAAGGCTGAAGCAGGTAATATCCTAAATGACCATTTGCACAATAAATGGCCAGCCATATGAACTTTAACTGCCCCCCCAAAAGGCATGTGTGTACTTGTATGTGTAGGGTGTACATATATATATATATATATATATATATATATATATATATATAAACATATATTGTTTTTGTCTCGAGCAAAGGTAAGTACAAAATCAGGAGGAGAAACAGAAGGAGGGCTGTAATGGAAATAAAACTGACAGCCGCTCAAAACTCAGGTGGTACTTTCCTATTCCAGTTAATTACGGTTTTAATTACATGGCTTCTTGCGACTCCTTGATACCTAATAAACCAGACTCCGTGGGGCAGCCAAGTTGGGTTAGCTTGAACTGCAGCTGTAAGACTCAGCATGAAACATAAATCAACTTCTTAAACACATTCCCAAGGTGGGTGAGAGCTCTTTCTTCCTGTTTGCTTGTGAAATCACATCTTTTCACCATTGGTGGAGGAGTGATGGAGGCCGCCTATGGGTAGAACGATAGTTTCGTGTTTTGTGGAATAGTGTAGTATAAGATTTGGGACAATTTTCCCCCACCTTCAGTCTTATAAATAATATATACATGCCTAGATATTGACCATTTCCTTTGTGCAAATAATAGCCATTCAGGAAAGCAAAAACAAAGGCCCTGGAACACACTGAGAGTTCTGGTTTGAGTATTTGGGGCCCTACCTTAGGTGGCAGGAGATGCATTTTTTCCAGACAGGAGCTTGTAGGGTCAATCAAGTTCAAACGGGGTCAAATGTGCATAGACTTTGCATACATACAACAACACCAGGGCTCTGCGGCAATAGGAAGTGGGAGGGAGGAGAGCATTCCCCAAGTTCTCATTGGCTGAAGCCCCAGCAGCATCTGATGGCATTATGAGCAGCTTGCAATTTAGCCTCAGCAGCCGGAAAATCTGCAGTTGATCAGCTCTGCCATAACTAGTAAATGTCACCATGGTAAATGTGGGTTTCAATGGAAGGGCTTGCAGTGCCTAGTGATAATTCTGCCGGGTCTCCTTCTGCCCTTCCTCCATCCATAAAGAGAAAGTGCAGCATATGGTATTTGCATGTTATCACAAAATATGAGATACTGAGTGAAATAAATTATGTGTGAAGGGGGTTTAGGCCATAATTTCTAGTAATTTCAAAACCATGAAAATGGCTTTTGAAGTAGGAAAGAGGTCTTCTCTCCTCAGAGAGAACTTCAAAACACATCACATGCTTTATAAACACAAGTGAATTTACCTTCCTGGGGCCTCCCGTTTTTTATCCTCAGATTCCTGGCTAATTGTCAATGATGTGTGTTCCAACAAGAAGTGTCTTTTCCAGGCCTGAATTATTTGAATCTAGCCTCAGTTACAGTGAGGTTCTGTTGGAAACAGGAAAGTTCGGGAAAATGTGACCCAGGAGGGTTGGGAAGGGGAAGGAGTCACTACTCATCAATCACTATCTTTGTAAGAAAGAGACTCAAAGCTGGTAACGAACTGTTGCTTCTCCCAAACTCCCTTAAAATGCTGAGTCCTGAAAGAGGGTTTTCTTATTGGCAAGGGTTTCTATTTGTTCTGATTCTCTCGTTAACCATTATAGTATGCAGATGTTTAGAAATGCCAAGGGTCAAGCCCATTGGCGCAGGGTGGAAGGTGTGGTATAAATCTTGGAGAACTCTCTTTCCTGGCCACTTCTGACCCCCAACCATTGTTGCATTTTTAAAGCATATCTACAACATGTGGACAGGTATACATAAACTCTGGAGAAATACGCATGGCATTCATTTTTGCAATAACAATGAGGGCATAGACACTGGCTTTCAGAAGTTGTTGTTTTGAACTGTAACCACAGCATCTTGTGGCTATGTGCTGGGCTCATCCTTTGTTAACATAGATGTAGACTGCTGTGCACCCTGGTCCACAGGTACTTGCTGAGTCTGCTCCTCTTTCAACTCCAGGGGACTGGTGAATTAGCCTGAGTCCCCAAGCTATGGCCTGGCATTCATCTGGTGTTCAGTAACTCTGAGTTGGGCAAATAAGGGCTTGGAATGTAATTTGATTTCTCCTATTTTCTAGATGGATGAGGATGCAGTGGGGATTCGGAATGCCAGTCCCACATCATGTCCGGGCTGAGTGGTGCAAAGGCCTCCAGATGCCAACATCGACCCTCCTCGAGCTCCTCAGCCTTGCTTCTCACTCAGTACTCCAGCTGCTTTGAATGTGATTGAGATTATTTTCCCTCTAGTACCATAGTAACTCCTTTTCAGGTAATGGGATGGGGATAACGATGAGGAAGCATTTCCATGTGGGCATTACTGGCATCTGGAGCTCTCAGAAAGCACTTGACTGGTCCTTTTCATTAATCCGTGGGACCGTCTTGTACCATGAACATCATTGCCTTTACGCTACACATAAAGGACACTCATGTGTAAAGGAATGAGGGGTGTACCTCAACTCAGGACACTGAGAAATAACAGATTCTGCTTTGACCCATGTCATGAAACCTAAAGAGTAGGCCCTGCTTGTTTGGCTCTTGTTTTGATGGAACCAGAACTTGACACACCCTAGGCAAAGATTCTACTTCTGAATTACGTCCTAGTCCCTCTGTTTATTTAACCTTCACTTGAGACAAGGTCTCACTCACTAAGATGCCCCTGCTGGCCTTGAGCATTCTCTGTAGCCCTTTTAGGCCCTGAACTCACAATTCTCCCGCCTCAGCCTCTTGGATACTTGGAATCTCAGGCTTGCATCACCAGACCAGTATCAGTCCTTTTCAGGAAGTATTTTTCAGTGAAAACATGGTACATATGCCTTTTTCGCTTGTTTCTTTGTTTTGTTCTTTAAGACAGGGTCCCTCTGTGTAGCCGTGGCTGCCTTGGAACTTACTTTGTAGACCATGCTGGCCTTAAGCTCAAAGAACTCCATCTCACTCTTCCTCCCAAGTGCTGGTATTGAAGGCGTGATATTTTAAAACCACCAGTTCGTGGACAAATCTCTGTCTTTAACAGTCACAGCTTCCTTCCCCATGGTAACTAGCATCTAAAGTTCCTTTGATATTCATTAGTAAACGTAAGTTTTATATGATCATATCCATACAGACTAACATATACTAGTAGGGGCATAATACCATCATCTTCTAGGATCATCATCTTTCCCTTATGATTTATAGCTTGATAAGCATGTATACAAAGTTTCCCATCACATGTGGAGCCATGTAACTGTGTTTTTACCTTTAGGAATATACTGTATTTTAAATTTCTCCACTACAAGGAATCAGTTCCTAGGATTTTGATATTGTGAACAATGTTGAAATGAGCATCCATGTGCGTGCCAAGAGACAATCAAGGTTCTTAAAACTGTCTATGCCATTGCCCTTGAATGCTGACACTCCCTGGGCTGAGGTGACGGGTCCATTCCCAGATCTATCCTTCACTATCTGTGTAACATGTTTATACCTTCTAACGATGAGGCTCTCCCTTCTTCCAGAACAGTCTGCAGAGAAAACAACAGCTTTTCTTGCTGATAGGCTTGCCGATAACACATGACAGTCAAGTCAGAGCTTGCAGTCAAGTCCTAAATCCAACACTGTAATCCCTTCCCTTGCTCATAACTTCTATATTGGTTAAAGACATTGCATTGGCAATCTGGATGGAAAAGTCACAAGCAAGCCTTTGTTACACCGACTTCTAAGTCTTCCTTTAAGGGAACATGTAGATTCAGCATGTGTTTGTGGCCATCTGCCAACCACAAGAAGACACGAGCCTTGGGATAAACGAGGGGGTGAACACCAAAGCGAGTTGTTCTTGATAATTTTATTAAGCGAGCCAACCCGAGCCTGCCTACTTTATTGCCCATGTATAGGAACTATGGTTTAAGTCCTATGGTTTAAGTCTATAATTAAGTGTGAATCCAGTTTTTATGTTATCAGTAATTGAAGGCATAGTAAGAGGCAAAAATAGAAAGCAATTTAGACATTCTTGTTTATATTTGTGCTTTTTGAAGACAAAGTACTATGCCAAGTGCTTCACAAATAATAGTGCTTCCTTTAATCATGATTGTGCTCTTACAAAATCAATACAATGGTACATATCTGGAGGACAAGAAGCAGCTTGAGAAATTTCAGGGTCTGTTATACTTTGCTGCTAAGAATCAGGGGAGAGGGAACCCCAGGGCTGCAAACTTCTTGCTTAGAACAACTCACGCCCTCCAGTCATGACTTACATGAATATGCTTTGCCAGTCAGTGATGCCTTGGAGGAGGAGTCCTTTCTCTAGTGCCATCCCTGTCAGATCTTCTTTCATGCAGGCCCCCAAGGCTCTCACTGTCCTGAACACCATGCTCTGACCCCCTGAGCTTCCTGCCACCCTATACTTATTGGATTTGGCCTGTTTTTTGCCGCTAACCATTCACTCAAGGTAAGTCATTAATGTGTGCTGGCTGAGACACTTTTCTCAACAGTATATTTGCATTGTGTCAGACACTCTTGAAGTCTTCACCCAAAGAGAGGACTAACAGAGTAGCCAGGTACCAAGTGCACTGGAAGATGGAGGGAACGGACTAATGGAGGACTTAGGGTAGCAAGTATACTGGGAGATGGCAGTCCTGGACTAGTGAAGGACACCAGGTACCAAGTCACTGGAACATGGAGGGAAAGGGCTAGTGAAGGACATCAAGTACCAAGTGGACTGGGAGATGGAGATACTGGACTAATGGAGGACATCAGGTTCCACATACACTGGGACATGGAGAGAATGGACATCAGGTCCAAAGTACAATGGGAGATGGAGGTCCTGGACTAGCGAAGGACATCAAGTACCAAGTGGACTGGGAGATGGAGATACTGGACTAATGGAGGACATCCATATACCAAGTACACTGGGAGATGGAGGAAATTGACTTGAAACTGTCTCCTTAGGTATTGACATTTACTATTGTCAGGATTATAAGGACATCAAATTCACATTTTATTAACTGCAAATTGGACCATTTATTCAAAGTCTGATAAAAATCAAGAACAGCTCATCTATACACTAAAACATAACCACTAAGAGTTTTGCTTTTCCATCAGAAGATAATGAGTCCTTCTTTGAACATGAATGTGCAGAATTGTACATAAATAAATATGCATGCATACATTTGAATATGTGTATATATTTCACATATATAATATTAAAGATATTTTCCTACTTATATGATTAATTTACAGAAGAAAAATTCATATTCATCTGTTCGGTGCTTAAATATTTTACAGTAATATAACATTACCCTTATTATATTGTGTTTATATAAATGGAGGAAGAAAGGAAGGAAGGGAAGGAATAAAAGAAAAAAGAAAAATAAAGAAAGAAGGATCAGAGAAATGAAGGGAGAGAAAAGGAAGAGAAGGAAAAATTCTAGTTAACATAGAAAATAATTGTTTAAACACACTTTTGAAATAAATATGAAAACTACAATTACATTTATTTCCTTTTCAGCCATAATTTATACAATGTTTTATTATGTGGATTTCCATCAGAAAGAAATAAAAGGACCTCACCAATAATTAATTGTGCAATTAAAATCACACACCTGAATCTTGTGCAAATGTTTAAATCAATCATTTTTAAAGAATTAGCACACAATTTCTTCTCCAGATGTTCCAAAGTCAAACAAATGCACTAATTAGCATATTTTGAATCTGAACTATATTTAAGTCTCTTCCTTTAATTTCTGCTTTTATTTCCAACCCTAAGTTCTTTGGATGAAAAGAGGCCAAAATCTTATTTGACACCAATAACTATCATTGATTGAAAGAGAGTAAACATATGGTTTATGAGTCACTAATTAGATTTAAATTACAAATACAGTATATATCATTTGCATAAATTGGTAAAACTCTATCAAAATAGAACTTTAAACAATTAACCTGTTGGAATGATAATGAACACATTCATAAAAATATCCATAACCAATTTTTGACAGCTTAGACAACCATTGCAAGACAGCTTTGTGGTAAACATACCATTTTTTTTATTCTCTTGTGTGACTAAGGACACAGAACCAGGGTACAAAGGTCTCTGCAGTTGGTGAATGGCCAAAGGTGACGCTGCTTGCCCGCTGTGTTCACTGCCCAATACTCAACCTCCCAACACACCAATACAGCACTTAGGGGAGACTGGCAAGGAAGACAGGCAGGACACATTCTCAGAGATGAGCGAGACTGAGAAGTTCCTAGAGCTGGGCATGCCCGTAACCTCAGCATTCAGGAGGCTGAGGCAGGAGGACTGTGAGCTGGAGATGGAACTGGACTGCAAAGCTACATTGCAGGCCAATCTGAGCCATTAAACAAACCCTGTCAAGAAGGAGAGGGGAGGAGAAAGAAGAGGCGGGTGGGGAGCTGGAGTGATGGGAGGAAGGGGAATCTAAGTCTGACTTTACAAATACTTCACGAGCACAGTGAGAACTTCAAATTCTTTCATGCTCGTCGGTCAAAATGACCAAAAGGAGCAGAGAATCTGAGAAGAAGATCTAGGGAGGAAAGTGGCGCCTTCGTGCCCCACAAAGGCAAAATGGGGGTGATTAAAAGGAACTTTTTATGTTATAATTGAGGCACCCAGGGGTCAGCCTTAACTGGTCACACAGGAAGCAAATAGAGAAAATCTGACCTGACTCTTCTGATTCCTCTAATTCTTATCCCTGCACGATGTTCAGCTGATCCACAGGAAGAACTGAGGTATAGAGAGATGAGTTACCCCAGGAAGCAAGAGAGTGACACAGAAGTCGTAAGCACACACCCCTTTCACCTATTTTTTTTTTATTTTCAGTGCATCTGTCTATTTTTTTTTCCTGAGTCAAAGTTGTTGACGAGTCCTGAACTCTATTTTTTAAGTATTTTCATTGAACTACCCATGTGCTAATATCTGGGAACCTCACCGGCTCATACGCCCTTCAGCAACGATAGTCCGTGCAAACCCTCAGCCTTCTCCCAGGAGACTCAATCCACAGGGACTCTGCACTTTATTTTACAGCTAAGACTCTCCAAATATTCTGATGTTTTTACTACAGAAGTTCCAATTTCAATAATGTCAAAGATAATCTCAGTGAGTAGAAGCCAGGATTTTGGTTAAATGAGTGGAGATAGCAAGGAAAATTTAACTTTTTTAGATTTATTAGTGTTGTATGTATGAATGATTTCCCCGCATGTGTGTCTGCTCATCAGGTGTATGCCTGGTACCCACAGAAGTCAGAAGTGTGCATCAGATTCCCTGGAAATGGAGTTACAGATGGCTGTGAGCCACCCTATGCATGCTGGGAACTGAACCAGAGTCCTCTACAAGATCATCCAGTGCTCTTAACCATGGCACTATCTCCCCAGCTCCACGGGATGATTTTATAGAGAATTTAATGGCTCAGTATCAGATTCCTTAAGCAACTCATCTTATAGCAACGGGACACCAAGAAAGCAAAATTGGGAATTTATTAAGAACAGGAGGCTGGAGGAAACCAGGTAACTGAGATTCTGTCCCTTCTATGGCAACAACATCACAACTGAGGACAGGGAGTTACGGACTGTAAACACAGTGTCACAGCTGAGGAGAAGGAGTGACTTTCAATGAAAACAAGAGGGGGCTCTCAGGCATTTATCAGGCAGTGATAACAAATATTTGAAAAGATGAAAAAAATGGTCCTGGAACATTTGAAAAGAATCGAAAAGGATTTGTCAGCCCCAAGAGAAAGAAAACTCAGTACCTGATACAGAATCTGCAGAAGTACCTACCTCAGGCTGAGTGGACAGCCTCGATGAGGAGCCAAGGGCAGCTCTCCATGGTCCTCCAGATAACTTTCATCGGGCCTTGGAGGATGCCTCAGTGACAGGACTTGCTTGGCACTATAGTGGACATGTTGTTTACAGAGTCTAAATGTGAAAAGGAAGGAGGTACTCGGCTGAGTTGGGGAAACTGATCGCAGACCTCTGAGACAAATACAAACAGCAGAGGCTGAAGAACAAGAGAGAAAATGGTGCTGGGTTGGTCCCTTAGCAGGGTGTCACCTCGATCCAAGAACTAGAGCCTGTGCAGTGGATAGAAGGCCCCAGGCCAGAAGGGAGAACCATTTGCTTTGCTGCTCTGCTGGTGTCATTGGAATCCTAAATAACGTTTACGTATGAAGCCTCACAATTTCACTGTGCACTCAGGCCCACAGATCGTGCAGTAGGTCTTGTTCCCCAAAGAGCACCAGGCAATGTCAGGGGCTTCTCATTCCCGACCCTGCTACCAGCACAGCACAAAGAAACACAGCAAAGTCAAGGCCGGGATTCAAAGAAATGGAAGTTTTTTCCTACTAGGTAATAGCTTGGCCAAGGATTTATTTTCTCTTCTTCACTAATATTATATATATTTAAAGTCATTATGGCTGTGCTCTGACCTGGTGCAGTAAGAGACAGGGTTGTAATCACCAGGGCAACAGGGTAGAAAATGCCCTTCAACTCCTCTGGGTTCCATAGGTATTAATCTCCCTGGGACGGAAATCTTTGTTAGAGCTAAGAGTTCCACGGCAATGGCTTTTTTTTTTAAAAGGGGACCAAGCAGATTCTTTGAATTGCAGGGGGAAAAAAAATCCCTGACCTTGCTGACTACTGAAGCAGGTAAATGTTTCATATGGAAGGAAGCCATTGAGAGGTAGGGCCTCTGAAGGATAGATCATGCAGAATTGCTGTGGATGATGACAATGCTTAGTGACAGTCCTCACTTCAGCAACACTCTGGCCACATCTTCACGAAGGAGGGTGACACTTCTGTAGCACAGGAGGTCTGTAGAAATATATTATGTTTCAATAAATAAGTAATATAATTAAAAATAATCTCCTCCATATCCCCAGTTCAGCACTGCAATTAAACAAGCCTGTACGTATTCCAGAGACAATAACTAAAGGGGAAGGAGGCAGAGGCACAGATGAAAATAATATAAAGACATGCAAAACTGCTATTAACTTGGGATAGATAAAAGAGTGTCAAAATTATAGCTTTTGGTAATGTCTAAGTTGAGATGCTAGTAATCTGGGTATAATTGTACTTGGGCATTTGTTCTTTGTAGCAAGAAATATATTAAGAAATAAAAAATAGAGTAACTAAGCTCACAGTGAGGAAACAAACCTTCAGGGGAAGCGCCAGCCCTTTGAAAGGATGTGTGAAACCCACCAGCCTGGGGCTGGCAGCCCCACCCCCATGAGTCTTGCTATCAAGCTTATGAACTGGGAGTGAAGCTAGGGATCCTGGGCACTGGCTTTATAAAGGCTGTTTGTTGACTGGGGGGGGGGCGGTCATTTGTAAAAGAATGGGGAGGACTTGCAAGTGGTAGTACACCCTTGTGTTCGGGCTGAGGCAAGATCCTGAATTCAAGGCCAACATGGACTATGTAGCAATACCCTATATCAGTGGAAGTGAGTTGTGAAGAAGGCATGTGTAGGTCATACTCCTGCTTATTACCTTAGGGTGGCCACTCAGCAGGCTGACTCCCCACAGGTGGCCCAGAGGACCATATTACAGTCACCCAGCATAGGGGGGATTGTCTGAGGCTTGTGTCCAAAGCTTCCAATCCAATCTAGTCCTCCCTGACAGAGATGCAGGGTGGACCCCAGGTAAGCTCCCTCAGAGAAACAGAGGCCAGGTGTCTGCCTTGCTATACTCATCTGAGAGACTCTGAGGCCACACTGCACCAAGACCAGGCTTGGCCATCTTCTGTTCCATGAAGCTAAGGGACTCCGCAGAAGGAATCTAGGAATGGCAAAACAATAGCTGATCCAGATAGTTCTTATAAACTGTCTTCATGCTGCTTCCAACAATCAGGTTTGACCATCACTTCTCCACCCACCCAGTGGATTTAAGTTGACCTAAATTATAACTCTGTCAAGGTTTGCGCTGTCCCTGATAATCATGTGGGCAATCTTGCCAAACCCAAGCTTTATTTGTTTATTTCTTCATAAACACTGTTGACCTTGTTACTGTATAAAAGGCTCTGGAATGGGTTACTGGAATTGCCCAGATGGGAAAAAAATCCACTTCATGCCCACAGACACTTAAATCTATTTAACTGTGAGCAAAACCTTCTTTACTGAGGAAATACTCCAGGAAAATGTCACCTTATCATGGGAAAACCAAATTTGGTTTCATGAGCTGAAATTGGGCAGTTTGAGAACTACTGATCAGCATGCCCTGATGATTTGTTAAACAGACGTTGGTCCCCAACTGCAGAAATTCTGGTTCATCGGGTTAAGACGGGTCTGAAAACTTACATGGTGGACACATTACCAAGTACTGCTAATGCAGCTAGTATACTGGGCCACACTTTGACAACCTTTGCTACATACAACTGTACATGAGGGTATGTTGGCTCCACCACGCATGACACATATAGTATTAAAGACATGATCTGTCCTCCCAAAGAGATGGGCCTGTCAGCTCAGCACGCTGTGAGGGCTGTTCTCAACATTAATATCAAGAATGAGGTTTTTTTAAACCCCACAGCTCTGCCTTCCTGTGACGTCTTCCACCCAAGTTCATGTTCTCTGTCCTGCACATTACTCTGAGGAAGGAAATGGTGTCAGGGCTCCATAAAGATTCCCCTGCTCCTCGCAACGACAGAGTTAAACAGCTGGACTTGACATGATGGCTGTATTGATGCTGTCAAGTCCAAGGATATTGACAGCTGATTCAAGGAGGAAAGAGGAGCACATGTAACCACGTTAGGAAGAGAGAAGGTAGAGCAAGCATCCATTTTCTGGATGTGTTACAGAGGAGGCAGGCTCAGAGCTCAGGCCACGCACCTGTAGACAGGAAGCAGTAATATTTTCCAGTAGGAGAGAAAAAAAATAAATGTCTGTTTAGAAATAATAAACCCGGTAATCTTTAGGATTTAAAGAGACAGTATTTCATACTGTACTAATTCTTCAGTTCTTTTAGCTGAACTCAATATATTTCTCCTTCTAACTGTGCTTCCTCGGAAATAAGATACCCGACTTCAAAGATATTTTACTTACAAATGAAGTTATTTTCTCATTTGTATTTTGCTTATTTTTGCTTAGTTCTAGTCGAAAGATCCTATGAGCTATGTAGTTTCATTTATAATTAAATAGCCAAGTAACAGTGGGACATTACTAATATGGTAGGCATAAGTTGTGAGCATTTTAAGTAAAGAAGTATACTATGCAGAGACAAGGCAATATGAAAAATAAAAAAGTGCAACAAAAAAAACGGGCAGTGGTGGCGCATGCCTTTAATCCCAGTAACTGGGAAGCAGAGGCAGGCAGATTTCTGTAAGTTAAAGGCTGACCTGATCAACAAGGGTGAGTTCCGGGACAGTCAGAGCTAAACAATGAAACCCTGTCTCAAAAAAAAGTGCATTGAGCTGAAATTTAGATTCCAATTTGTCATTATTATATTCTCAGATCAATGTCATCATAAAAATGTGAAGAATGCGATTGTAATTAGTTAAGATTGCTTTACTACTCTTGAGAGGTTTTGATGGGACCGTAACAGACAACACAGCTAACCATCTAAACCTGCCTTCTAGTAACATAAGTATTTCCTATATCACCAATGTCAAGGGTCACCAGTTTGTTTTAAAACATTCTTGATGGGCAAAGCACCTTGAGATAGTACACTCTGGTGGGTACACCGAGTAAGTTCGATTATGTGTCCTGTGGGAATCTGTTAGAAACATGGACACAGCTTCCAAGACTACGGCCTGAACCTCTCAACGGTGGGTTTGGAGTAAATCAGAACCAATAGGAGATATATCTTCTTCGTGTGTGTGTTGTGTGTGTGTGTGTGTGTGTGTGTGTGTGTGTGTGTGTGTGTGTGTGTGTGAATGTATTAAAGGAAGAGATAAAGAGCATACAAGAAGAGTCAGATTGTGCTTAAGGAACTGACTCTCATATGGTCTGAGGAAATAAGCCTAAAGTTTATTTGCAGGCTAGAATTTCAGGCAAGAGCTGCTATTGCCATTTTGAGGGATATTTCCTCTTCTTTGGGAGATGCAATGTTTGCTCCTAAGGTCTTCAACTGATTAGTGTGGGCTCCTCGTATCTCTCAGTCCGTTACTGCAAATGGCAATCACATCTGAAGCGTTGCCATCATGCAGCGCTTCCGTCGTTATTTGATCGAACACCTGTGCCCATCACCTAGCCAATCTGGCACACAAGTTTATTTTCACACGTGCCCTGGTCCTTGATCCCACTGGCAGGTCACTTAGAACCCTGATTATGGCTAGAGACAAAGGCTTCACTCCCCCAGTTTCCATGTCTACGGGAGATTGAAAGTCACTCTGGGCACTCACAGACTCTTTCTTGCCCTGTAGGAATGAGACAGGGAGAGCCCAGTGCTGAATCTAGTAGATATCACTGAGTGTGGATAGCCACATCCTTCTGGTCTGCAAAGCCTTCTGTTTGGGACCTACCTCTGGAGTCCGATATTCTTTCTGGCAGTGTTGACTTTAGCCGCTGGGCCTCTGCTTAGCAAATGGACCTTTGGTCTGGTAGCCCCCTTTTGTGCTTGGCCTGGGAGAACAGCATGAGAACACTTAAAGACAGCACATTTTTCCCCCTCTGGCAAAGCTGCTATTGAATTTCTGTTTCTATGATGTTTTTGCATATTCTTCTTGGTTTGGTAATTTAAGGAGAAGGCAACGATGTAACTCATTGTCATCCCTCAATCCTCATGGGTGTCCCTTCTCAGAATATACTCCATAGCCATTTTGAAAACAGACGTGCGTAGTGGAGCCTGGCTTCCTTTGTGATCTGACAGTACCAAAGGAAGCCTTCTGGTTCAGAGCCCTTCAGAGTCCGTGCTCTGTGACCTTGAGTGTGTCCTCTGATCTCCTGTAGGCTTCTCATTCACAAAGGAAAGTCAGTATTATTGACATCATAGAGACGTTCTCAGGATTCAACTATATGAGGTTATGATTTTAAACCATCTAGTGAAAACGCCACACAATTACTAGTTGCTCCATAAACTGATAACAATACTAAATTAGGCAGCTCAGCAACTAACTGCCAACAGGTTCCCTCCTTGAGTCACTTCCAGACAGTTCTCCACTTACCATCTGTATTCACTGAAGGAAACTTTAGCTCTAAAAGAATTTGTGCTGTCTCTGATAATCATGTGAGCAATCTTATCAAACTCAAGCGCTATTCATTTATTTATTCAGTAAACACTGTTGACCTTGTTACTCTATAAAAAGGTCTGGGATGGGTACAGAAATTGTTCAGATGAAAAAAAAATCCAGTCTATACCCATGGAAGCTTTCAGCCTGGTGGGCAACATGTTCAATCAACAGCTAACAAAAAAAACGCTTTCAAGAGACAGTGTGTTTAGTACTGCAGTACAAAATACTTGAGTGCCAGCTAGGTACACAGGAGACCATCTAGCTCAGTCCAGAGTTCCTCATAGACTCGCCAGAGGACAAGATGCCTGAGTTTAAAGTAGATGGAGAAGTTGACTCAAACAAATAAAGCAAAGAGCAGTGGAAACACCTTCAGAAACCACCTATCCACAGCCAGGGCGTGTGTGGGGGTGGACAGCGAAAGAGTCAAGTATCAGGGTCAGAACTCCAGGTTCTCACTGGGCAGTGGACCCCATGAGCTACCAGGAAGGCTGGTCAGAGCCACCAAATACACTTACATTCTCTAGCACTGAAGGAAAAGTCACTGAAAGATGTTTAAGCAGAGGAACAGCAAAATCCAAATAGCACTTAGAAGGATCACTTTGACATTGGGAGGAAGAAAATATTCCCTTGGAGAAAGTTTTCACAGCCCCACAGCTGGGGGTAAGATGATCAGAAAGAATGGCCATGGCAAGAAATTTCTTAGTGTGAGCGCTAAATTTTAAAAGTATCACAAGAGGGACAGATTGCAATTCTCTCAAAGTGAAAAAACAAATTAGCAGAATCATAGACCTAAGGTTGGAGAGAACATCATAGTGATACTGAACCATGTCTCTAAATGATTGCACAGTTCATGCAGGACAGTTGTCCCTCAAGATCTTCAAGAAATTGGTTCTAGGACTGTCTTGTCCAATATCTGGCATGTTTAATTTCCTGCTGCAAATAACATAATATTTGCATACAACCTTCTCACATCCTCCTCTCTGCATTAAATCAGATCTAAGTTATTAATAATACCCAACCCAAAATTATTATATGTAGTTGTAATAGTGTATTGTTTAGGGACTAATAACAAGAAAGAAGTCTATACACACAAGTATTATAAGCCCAACTGCATTTTTCATCTACAGCTGTGGACTCCACAGACAAGTAGAAAGGGCTATCTGCATAGCCCAGGCAGCTGAGGCTGGGGAACCGAAGCAACTATTCCAGTAATAGAGTTCTCTTTTCTCTCTTTCTCTCTCTCTCTCTCTCTCTCTCTCTCTCTCTCTCTCTCTCTCTCTCTCTCGGATTGGTGCTCTGGTTGATGCTGTGATATCAGATAACATAAACCCCCTCATGAAAACACAGAGGCCCTTGAACCATTCAGGCCTCTATATTGAATACTGTAGTGTTCTACTATATAAAGAGGGCTGAGTTAAAAAAAAAGAGCAAGAAAAAATTCTTGAATACAAAGAGTCAAGATTCTAGGACAATGAAGAATGTGAAAGCTGTAAAGGCAGACAGAGCTATTCTTTTGCCAAGGAATAAAAAGAAATGCGATGACTCCCAACAGTTAGAATTCTGATTGATTGTTAATATAATCACAGCTATGTATCTAACACTTCAGCATACCAGATATTATTTTCGAAACATACTTATGGGTACTCCCAGTCACTCTGTGAAGTGAACATTTATTGTTTCCATTTCACAGGTGAGAAAACCGAGGTGCAAGGAGGTGAATGGCAACCCATTATCACCATCAGCTAAAACCAGGGAGTTTGCCTTATAAGTCAACACCGAGGAAAATTGCATTTGGGCCGCATTATGTTTCTGTTGATATTATTAACAGCAGAGTCAAATGAGATTTTGAGTAATTTACTTTGAGTAGGAAGCATATGCCTAGTTCTTAATTCACACTTTGGGGAATTTTAATTTCTCATTGTGCTTTCCTGTGGCCTGTATTATTTGCACAAGCATGGTTAGAATATATAAAATAAACAGTGGCTTTTAGATAAACAGCTGCTAAGCAGGAGATCTCAGGGAAAATGAAGGCCGAAGTCCCTCTCTCACGAAATATCTCATTTTATATAGGAATTTATTTCTGGTTTTTATGAACTCCTAGACGGAGAAATAGATGTATTTATTTGGTTTGGCCTTAGTCTGATGTGTTTTGCTTGGCCTATTCTTTCTAGTTTATTGTATCTCCTAATCTTCTACACATGAACCAGAAACCTCAGTGATGGGGGCATTGGAACAATCCAAACAAACGATAGCACCCGCTCTAAGCTTCCTTGTAAAGGGAGTGCTTGATGAAGTCGTACTTAAAAGTGTGACTTGGGAACGATTGGCTCTCATGAAGCCACCAAGTTACACACTGCGGTACTTGGCGGAGCAGAAGTCCTTTTCCTCTTGTGGCCTCAAATAGCTGTGATGGCTGCTTTGGATGGTAAAACAAAATAGCATTTTGCTTTGAAATGTGAGCATGATTTTATAACGGATGTGAATCCAGAAGCCCCTTCCGCCTAAAGCGTCAGCCATGAGATCTTTTCCTGCCTCCGGCCTTTGCGTCCACTGAACAGCTCTGAGAAGACCGTTTCCAAACTTCTCCTGGCAGAAGCTCTGGAGCACTCTGGTGGCTCTGGTCCCAAGAGTGGGGCACAGAGGCTTCAAATTGCACAGATTTTCAACTGGCTTAAATACACTTTGCCTCATGGGTACTCTCTGCCATTCACAGTCCAACAATCCATTCACTCGGTTACGTTTATTAATCACCTGCAATGCTGTGGGGACTGAGAATAAGGATGGCAGCGCAGCAAAAACACAGCCTCTCCCCTCCTAGAAACGCTAGCCCCACAGGAGAGACATGGTTTCAGGGGAGCATGAACGGACAAAGCATAGGTTGTAAGGGAAACCTGTGAAGAAAGGGTAACTAGGAGAGAAATACTCCAATATGGGGGAGGCTGTTCTCTTGGTGTAATGGGGTTTTAATTAATTCTTCAAAATTAAATATCCTTCTTCAAGGCCTGTTTTAACTTGAATGAACAAAAAAATTTAATGAAGGAAAAATCTTTAAGTAAAATATATTTTCCAGTTTATTCAAATGTATTTTGTCATAGTCTTCTGTTTCTTTCACTTTTATAAATATCCAAATTTCTCAGACTTATTCTGCTACTAGGGACCATTTTATAGGCAATGATACCAGATCATACCTAAGTAGATCCCCTTTCAAATGCACCACCTTGAACTCCTATAGACAGACATCTTTTTGACTTTAAAGAAGTCCCAGGAAGCCCTCACACCCATACTGCCCTCCAGGCAAGCCTGTCTGCCCCATCTCCCTCTCCAGTTACATGAGCAGAAACCAAAGCACAGAACCTTTAATAACATGACATTTTAGAGTAGTCCATGAAGTAAGCCTCTGATTCCCCAGTGTCCATTGATAGAGTAGATAGATAGATAGATAGATAGATAGATAGATAGATAGATAGATAAGTAGATAAATTGAAGAAAGATAGATAGATGATAGATAGATATATAGATGATAGATAATAGGCAGATAGAAAACCTATATTTATTCCTGTAAAAGGAGTAAAAAGTATCAATGCTTCTAAGAACAATTCTAGAAGAAATCACTATTTCCAAGCTCCAGAATGATGTGGGAAGAAGCTGATGTGGGAGGGCAGCCAGAGCCTGTGCAGATTTCTGACTCTAACTACAGGGTAGAAGTTCATGGCCCTCATTTCTTTGCAGTACTAAGAATAAGTCAAGAATAACTCCTTAGCTATGTGGTGGTGGCACACGCCTTCAATCCCAGCATTTGGGAGCAGAGGCAGGTGGATCTCTGAGTTGGAAGTCAACGTGGTCGACAGAGAGAGTTCCAGGAAAGCCAGGACTACACAGAGAAACTCTGTCTGCACCACCCCCCTCAAAGAATAACTTCTTGGGGTGTTAAATATTTTGAACAATAAAAATTAATAGCAAGTGTTCATTAAAGAGAAACTACAAAGGCTAGGAAGGGTTTAAAGGAGGCCAATTACCGTGTGAGCCAACAATGAAAAGTGTCAACACTTGCCTTAAGCCACCGCAGTCTGTTGCACGCTCTTGTCACGTACATCTTGCTAGACTCACAAGGGGCTATGTTGAGAATTTCACATACTTTTTGCCAAATTTTTCCATCACTTTATAATACTTTAATTACTTACTGCATCACGACTTAACTGTTCTGCAATTTCTATGTATTAAGTGGGTTCCATATGTTCTAATGAGTGATTTGCTTTAATAATAACTTATTAGACATCAAAGAACCCGAATAACTACAGAACAAGATTATTTTTGAAAGCTGAAGGCAAAGATGCATTTCTATAAAGTACAAATCACAGATTTTCCTTGATTTCTCCTCTTTATACTAGTTTTTATATGACTGACTAGATACTTCCTATCTAGGCTCCTTGCTGCCCCAACCCTTTGTTCTTCACTTACAAAAACATTCAATGCTTGGTGGTTTCTACCCTTTTTTGTTTGGTTGGTTTTATTAGGAGAGAAGGTCTCACTATGGTATCTTAGGAGGGTGTAGCCAAACAGGCCCCCAACTCCACCCCTCCACCTGGGATTACAGATGTATGCCACAACATTTGTTCATCTCCTGCCCTTCGCTGGAATCTGATAGCTGTCTTCATGGCGTAAAAAGTTGCCCAGAAACCAGCATAATACAATGGATACTTCCTGACTTGCACAGTTTCAATGAGTCAGGTATCCAGATGTAGATTAGCAAGAAGATGCTGGATCAGTCATTGGTGTTGTTGCCGTGAAGATGGTGTCTCAAAACCCTGGAACTGGAGTCACCTGCCTGCTGGCAGAAGAATTTGACAGTTTGCTCAAATTCAGTGGCTCTGATTTTGCCCTCTGAGGGTCCTCTCCAGAGAACCGCTCACAGCATGGCAGCTGCTTTCCCAAGCGGGTCAGGTCCAAAGGATGCAGCAAGAGAGAGAGGCTATCTAAAACAGGACTGATAACCTAGTCATACCAACACTTTCACCTTGTTCTTCAGTCCGCGTGGATCAGCTTTGGTACAATGCAAGAAAACACGCTGAAGAAAACAATTCCAAGAGAAGAGATTTAGATCCCACATTGAAACTGTAAAACCTATAATACTGGTCGATGACCCTGTATGGTAGATTTTATGAAGCCCCAAATATGAACATAATAGTCCCCTATCCAAAATTTCTTCAGGGGTTTGAGATATGTTCATTAGTAAAATATGTGATAAGCATACATGGTACCCTGAATTTAATCCTTAGTGGAAGGAAAGAAGGAATGGAAGATAAATTTTTATAAAAAAGAAAACTCTTGTTCAACCATTCCAGTTTAGAAAACCATTACCAAGTAAATTTGGATAGTCACATATCCTAGAAAAATGCAACTCCACTCCCAGGCTTTGGTTTTTTTTTTTTTTTTTGTATGTTTGTTTCTTTTTGTTTTTGTTTTTGTTTTTTCAAGATAGGGTTTTGCTGTAGCTTTGAAGCCAGTCCTTGAACTGCTCTTGTAGACCAGGCTGACCTTGAACTCAGAGAGATCCACCTGCCTCTGCCTCCTGAGTGCTGGGATTAAAGGCATGCGCCACCACCCAGTTTCCAGTTTTAATATCTAAAGAAAGCCTGACGATCCTTCATCTTCCTATCAGGGCATATGTAAAAGAATGTTCTGAGCAGTGTGTGTGCATGTGTGTGTGTGTGTGTGTGTGTGTGTGTGTGTGTGTGTGTGTGCGCACGCGTGTGCGCGCATGCGGGCGGGGGACGCCCTTTGCTCATATTGATTTAGGGGCCTTGTTTTCTTTTTTTTTAAAGATTTATTTATTTATTATGTGTACAGCATTCCTTCCATGTGCGCCTGCATGCTAGAAGGGGGCGCCAGGTCTCATTATAGATGGCTGTGAGCCACCATGTGGTTGCTGGGAATTGAACTCAGGACCTCTGGAAGAGCAGTCAGTGCTCTTAACCACTGAGCCATCTCTCCAGCCCGGGGCCTTGTTTTCTTGGTGTCCTCCATCCCTGAGAGTCTCAAGGACTGACAGTATCCACAACTCAGCCATTGTCTGTTGTGGGTCTCGGCATTAGTCCCCATTTGCTACAATCAGATTCTTCTCTGAGCAGCCTCCCATAGCAGACAGAAACAACTGCAGAGATCCACAGCCAGACATTATACAGAAAGCAAGAGACCTTGGAGTACTCAGCCCTAAATGGGATGTCTCCATCAAATCCCCCCTCAGAGCTCAGGGAAGCTTGTTAGAAAGGACGTGGAAAGAGTGTAAGAGCCAGAGAGATGGAGGACACCAAGAAAATAAGGCCCCTGAATCAACAGAATCAATGCACTTATGGATTCACAGAGACTGAAGCAGCATGCACAGAGTCTGCATGAGTCTGCACAGGCCCTCTGTATATACACTGTGACTTCTAATTCTGTGTTTTTTATGGAATTCCTAAGTGTGCAAACAAGTGGGTCTCTGACTCTTGTGCCTTTTCTTGGGCTCTTTTCCTTCTTTTTATCTTGTCCAACTCCAGTGTGATAGCTTTTGTTTTATCTTATATTGTATTATTATCCCTTTGAGTATGTTTGTTTTCTAATGAGAGACAGAAAGGGAGTGGATTCGGATGGGAGAAGTGGGAAAAACTGGGAGGAGTAGAGGGAGAAGAAACTGTAATCAGAATATATTATGTGAGAAAAAAATCTATTTTCAATAAAGGGAAAAAAGCAGAAGCAGCTTTCTGATAAAGGTTGAGCAAAGCACAGATCTGGGTCCCAGCCAAATGTGAGGACTGTGGGTCTTGGGTAGAGTGCAGTTCTGCCGATCAGTGAGAGTCAAAAGGAACAGAATGATCTAGAAGGAAAGGCAGAAAGAGATGAGAGCTCATGGGTGCACACCAGCAAGTTGAGTTCGTAGAGTGTGGAGCTGCGTTGGGAGGAGGGTGCTTTTGTTTTACTTAACCTTTGATGATGAATATACAATTCGTTCAAATATTGTATATATGTTGGGTGTCTGCTCTTTTGTTTTATTTAATGACTTAGTTTGGTGTGAGATGTTGAACCCGGGGTCTTCTACACACTAAACACAAGCTCTACTATTGGGTGACACCCTCTGTCATCTCATTATGTTTAATTTGTATAAATCTCTTCATACTCTTTGCATATTCAATGTATTTCACTCAAAGTACACAGCATCTGCACAATAACAATATCTCAGTAAAACATCTATGAAGGTTGGGATCTCGGTCCTGAGGGGCTCATGTTTTGAATATTCAGCTTGTGGTGCTATTTTGAAGGCTGTGCAGTTTTTAAGGGGTGGAGCCTGGGTGGCAAAGTTAGGTCACTAGGGATGGACCTCCAAAGGTTAAATGTACCCCTCTGTTTCTGGTGCTACCACCACAGGCAGAGACACTCCACCCTGCATTTCCCTCCTTCAGGGACCAACACCCTTCTGAAATTTTGAACCAAAACAAACCCTTGAGTTTTTCTGTTCCCCCAGACCCAATTCTCAGGGTTGTCCCTAGTAGCACAACAAAACACCTGCTGCAACCTCCCCTCCCCTTCTCCACCCCTCCTAAAGATCCCACAGACCATTCCCTTCATCCCCCTCCCTCTTCACTGTGTCCAAGACCCCAGCTCAAGTGGATACCTCCTGATCATCCACAGGCCACGCCTGCCAGATGACCAGATAGGCTGCCCACAGACCTTCTCCACTTTCTCTGTTCCCCCAAACCCATCCTCAGGGTCTCTCCTAGCAATGAATTAGACCATCTACCCCAGATTCCCCTTCCCCAAGCCTCAACATCAGCAAACTTCCCCATGAAGATACCACTCAAGCAGACCAGTAAAACAGGAAACACACAACCAACATACTCTGAAAATCCAGAGAAGAATCAAAAACTAAGAAACAAAATGCCCACCCAACAAAGACAAATCTAGAAATCAGCACCTAGACCTATAATCACTCCAAACCCAGATGCCTAGACACCAGCATAAGAACATAATAACAGCAGTCAAAGTTTATGTCTCCACTAGAGCTGGGATAGATTACTGCAGTAGGCCCTGAATATACCAAGGACAAGAAAAGTCCTTAAGACCAAATTATGAAAATGATAGGCATCCTTAAAGAGGAAGTGAATAAATCCCTCAAAGAAATTCAGGAAAACACAAACAAATACTTGCAGGAAATGAATAATTTCCTCAAAGGAATCTCAGGTGTTGAAGATATAATAGAAGAAATGAATAGATTAGTCAAAGAAAATGTTAAACCTAAAATGTTCCTGAAAGAAAACATCCAGGAAATCTAAGACAGCATGAAAAGACCAAACCTAGGAATAATAGGAAGAGAGGAAGGCAGAGAACCCCAGCTCAAAGACCCCCCCAAAAAGTACTTTCAACAAAATCATACAAGAAAAATTTCCTAACCTAAAGAAGGACATGCTTATCAAGGTACAAGTAGCATACAAGAACACCCAATAGATTGGACCAGAAAAGAAAGTTCCCTTGCCACATTATAACCAAAACACTAATCATACAGAACAAAGAAAGAATATTATAAACTGCAAGGGAAAAAGAGCAAGTATCATATAAAGGTAAACCTATTAGAATCACATCTGACTTCTCAATGAAGACTCTAAAAGCAAGAAGGACACAGACAGATATACTGCAGACTATAAGAGACCACAGAAGCCAGCCCAGATTTCTACACCCAATATAACTTTCAATCACCATAGATGGAGAAAATAAGATAATCCATGATAAAGTCAAATCTAAGCAAAATCTATGTACAAATCCAGCCCTACATGAGGTGCTAGAAGAAAATCTCCAACCCAAGGAAGTTAACTAAACCCATGAAAACACAGGAAATAATCTCACACCAGCAAAATCAAAAGACAGGAAACATACATACACACATACACCAACAACAACAAAAGGAAAAATAGTAAGAATTAACAGTCATCAGACTTTGATATCTCTCAACATTAACGGTTTAAATTCCCCAATAAAAAGACACAGAATAACAGAATGTGTGCAAAAACGGGATTCATCCTTCTGCCACACACAAGAAACACACCTCACCATCAAGGATAGACAGTACCTCAGGGTAAAGGTTTGGAAAAAGATATTCAAGCAAATGGACATAAGAAGAAAACTGAGGTAGTCATTTTAATATCTGACAAAAAACATTTACTGAACCTAATAAAAGAGAAAGTGGGGAATAGTCTCAAACACATTGGCACCAGAGACAACTTTCTGAACAGAACAACAATAGCATAGACACTGAGATTAACAATTAATAAATGAAACATCACAAAACTGAAAAGTTTCTGTTAGGCAAAGAACACTGTCCATCAGACCAAGAGACAGGCTACAGAATGGGAAAAGATTTTCACCAACTCCACATCTGATAGAGGGCTAATATACAAAATATATAAAGAATTCAAGAAGCTAGACATTGGCAAAACAAATAATCCAATTTAAAACGGTGTATAAATCTAAACAGAGAATTCTCAACAGAGGAATCTCAAATAGGTGAGAAACACTTAAAGAAATGTCAACATCCATATCCAACAGAGAACTGCAAATCAAAATGACTTTGAGGTTCCATTTTACACCTGTCAGAAAGGCTAAGATCAATAATACAAGTGACAATTCATGCTAACAAGTACATGGAGCAAGGGGAACACTCCTTCATTGCTAGTGGGACTACAAACTTGCATAGCCACTATGGAAATTAATATTGAGGTTCCTCAGAAAATTGAGAATCAATCGACCTCAAGATCCAACTATACTATGCTTGGGTATATACCCATATGACACTCTATCCTGCCACAAGGACACTTGCTCAACTATGTTCATAGCATCTTTATTAATAATAGCCAGAAACAAGCTTATTGTATCTTAACCCAAGAATAAAGAAAAATAGTATACATTTATACAATGGAGTATTATTTAGCTGGTTTTTTTTTAAATGACACCATGAAATTTGCAAGCAAATGTATACAACTAGAAAAAAACTATACTAAGGGAAGTAACCCAGACCCAGAAAGACAAACATGTTATATATTCACTAACAAGTGGATATTAGCTGTTATGTAAATGATAATCAAGCTGCAACCCATAGAACTAGAGAGGTTAGGTAAAGAAGAGATCTCTTGGGGGGCTGCATGGATCTCCCTAGAAAGAGGAAAGAGAATAGATTTTCCAGGTGGACAGGGTCTGGTACAAGTGGGGACAGGAGCCAGAGTGATCAGGTGTGGGGAGGATACAGGAAGAGAGTGTGGGGGAGACAGCTGAAATTGAAGGGCACTAGGGCAGCAGTGTGAAAGCCTAGCACTGTGGAAACTTTCTGAACTCTATGAAGACAAGGACTATGAGGGTGGAATCTTAATGAGGACTCCTAGTAATGGATGATACAGAGTCTGAAGGACATGGAGTCTGAACTGGCCATCTTTTGTAGCCAGGCAAGGCTTCCAGTGGTGGGACTTGCTTGCGTTCAGTTGAGTTTTTGGCTTAAGGGCTCCCGTGGAGATCCCTACACAACCCAAGGTGATGCTGGGGCAGAGGGCTGCTCTCTGCAAGCTGATAGTGGGGCCCCATTGCAGGCAACAACATCCACACAACTCATTGAACATACAGAGGTCGAACTGGTGCCAGCATGGAACCTTTGCCCTATGTTCTAGTCTCTTTGGTGAGGGAAGGTGCTCTGCACACTACAGAAACAAAAACCTGGACACCAACATAGCCACGGAACCCTCAACCTACACCCCACCCTGCCTGCAGGATGGGCTGGGGCAATGGTGGCTCAGAACTTGTGGGAGTGGTCAACCAGTGTCTATCTTCTTTAACCTGAGGCCCATGCCAGGAGAGGGAGCCCATAGCCTACACTGCTTGGGTGGCCAGGAACCAGAGATGGATAGCCCAGAGACCTTAGGTGGAACCAAACATGACTGGCCAAAATAAAGAGGGGGGGATCAACGAAATAATTTCTGATGATATTCTGCTGTACTCAGATTGATGCCTTGTCCATCATGAGAGAGGCTGCCTCCTGCTGCAGCAATAGATGGTGCGTGGATGCAGAGGCCCACATCCAGACATTATGCAAAGAGTCTAAGTTGGAGGTCTCCATTGGTTCCCTCCCCTCAGAGCTCAGGAACCCCAAGGAAGCAGGTGAGGGAAGATTGTAGGAGTCACAGGGTATGAAGGACCCCAGGAGAACATGGCTCACTCACTGAATCAACTAAGCAGGGCTCATAGGGGCTCACAGAGACTGAAGCAGAGGCTCCAACCCTGCAAGGGTCTAGGATCTACACCAGGTCCCCTGTATATATGGTGTATATATGTGTGCTTGTATACATATATATGTATATATATATATTCTGGCTGTTAGCTTGGTGTTTCTGTTGCACTCCTAATAGTAGGAATGGTGTCTTTGACTCTTTTGCCTGCTCTTGGGACTCTTTTCGTCCTAATGGGTTGCCTTGTCCAGCCTCCTGAGGGCTTTTGCCTGTGTTACTCTATCTTGTTTTGTTGTGTTTGGATATTGTCTCTTGGAGGCCTGCTCTTTTCTGAAGAAAAACAGAGGGGGAGTGACTTTGAGGGAGAGGGTGCTGGGAGGAGCTGGGAGGATAGGAGGGAGAGAAAACTGTGGCTGGAAGTTACAGTAAAAGTAAAGAATCTATTTTCAATTTTAGAAAGAAAGAAAGAAAGAAAGAAAGAAAGAAAGAAAGAAAGAAAGAAAGAAAGAAAGAAAGAAAGAAAAAATAGATTTAAAATGGAAAAAATCTTCACCCACATTTCTTTGTGGTATTTTGTCACTGTGACACAAAAGAAACTAATACAACATCCAACACAAAAACAGCAGCCTGCACATATGAAGCATTACTACATGACAGGCACCAGAACAAACGTGTTAAGTGATTGCTTTTTCTGTTAATTCACACAGCTATAAGTTAAAATCTATCCTCTTGTCCCTCAGTTTTAAGATAGTGAAACAGAAGCTTTCAATAATGAAGATATTCACCCACAGTCACACCGCTCACACTGCCCACAGTCACACCATTCATACAGCTCGCCCACAGTCACACTGCTCACACACTCACACCACTCACCCACAGTCACACCACCTGCATCACTCACCATAGTCACACTGCTCACACCGCTCATCCACAGTCACACCGCTCACACCACTTACCCACAGTCACACCGCTCACACCACTTACCCACAGTCACACTGCTCACACCACTCATCTACAGTCACACTGCTCACAGCACTCACCCACAGTCACACCACTCACACCGCTCACCCACAGTCACACCACTCACACCGCTCACCCACAGTCACACCGCTCACACCACTCATCCACAGTCACACTGCTCATACTGTGCACCCACTGATCACACCACTCATCCACAGTCACACCACCTGCATCACTCACCCACAGTCACACTGCTCATGCCGCTCATCCCCAGTCACACTGCTCACACCACTCATCCACAGTCACACTGCTCACACCACTCACCCACAGTCACACCGCTCACACCGCTCATCCACAGTCACACCACTCACACATCCATCCACAGTCACACTGCTCACACCACTCGTCCACAGTCACACTGCTCATACCATGCATCCACAGTCACACTGATCACAGCACTCACACCACTCACCCACAGTCACACCACCTGCATCACTCACTCACAGTCACACTGCTCACGCCACTCATCCCCAGTCACACTGCTCACACCACTTACCCACAGTCACACTGCTCACACCACTCGTCCACAGTCACACTGCTCACACCACTCGTCCACAGTCACACTGCTCACACCACTCATCCACAGTCACACTACTCACACCACTCGTCCACAGTCACACTGCTCATACCATCCGCCCACAGTCACATCACTCACACTGCTCACCCACAGTCACACTGCTCATACGTGCACACATAGTCACACTGTTCACACCACTTGCCCACAGTCACAGTGCTCACACCCCTCGCCTACAGTCACGTGGCTCACATAGTGTGCCCACAGTCACACTGCTCATATCACTCGCCCACGGTCACATCATTCGCACTCATGTGGCATGTAGCGATCCAAATGCAGACAGGACGGTTTCAGAGCTAAGCCTCCTGTCTGTTCACGTAAACCCAGGGTCTGTTCCTAGATTTCACTCCATGTGTTAAGTGATAAAATGAAGCAAAGAGTTGCTCAAGTGTTGGAGAGATGCCAGAAATGCATAAATTAGTTGCGGCCTTGGCAATGGGCCAGATCGCTCACACTTGCTAGGCTGTTCCATCTCTCCACAGTGCTCCTCAAGGAAGGAAAGCTCTCGCCTTCCGACAGAGAGTCCAGCTGCTTCACCTATTGACGACTAGTCCTGGTGTTTGTAAAGCGCATGTCATCAGTCAGCCTCCCCTCTCTGTGCGGGATGTGCTGACCCCTGGCACCTGCAGCCGCTCTCTGCTGCAGGATGCTGCCGGCTACCCATTTCTTGGATGAGAAGAGGGCTGTGACAGCGCCACCATTTCAATCTAGCGTTACAAATCCTGAGGCTATGCTCTCAGCCACTTCTGCTGCCTCCCAAGAGATAATATGCTGGAAAGTCAGTAGATAAGCAAAAGGCAGGCTTCTTTTCCAGTGAAATATTGAATTAAATAGAGACACACTAGATCAAGAAGATACTCCTTTGGATTGCCATCTCAGACTTTCTTATGCTGTCAGAAAATGTAGCACATGTGCTAGGAGAGACTTTGATGGCTTCATTTTGGAGACAGTCAGAACAATATAATTGCACTTGAGTTTTTAATTTAATTTTGTTACATGTTCACTGCCTTTATTACCTTATGCTTACAAGAGTCAACTCCACTTGGTAATAGCATTATAGATATTTGATTGACATATGCTTTAAGTCATGTTTTACATGCCAATCTAAACTTGAGGGACTCTCAGTATATGAACAAAAGACAATGGCCCAGTTACAGCCAAATAATTGCAAAGCATATGATGTTAGATTCTAAAACAGTGCACATATAAAAATGACTAACTCAACTTATGCTGTCCTAAAATACAGGTGACTCTTGACCTGAACTGTACAAGATAAGTATACTCTCAAGAGACAGAATTGGAAAAGAAAGGCCTTCCTGGAAGAGGGCAAGACATGGTCGAGAATCTGGCATTATAAAAAAAAATAGCAAGGTATAATTCTTTTATTGCTAAAGGATCCAAATTACTTAAAGGGCATAGTAAGGGATGCCCCCAGAAAGGCTGCTTCAAGGCAGATTGTAAAGGTCTCTGCCTGGTCAATAGTTAGATCTAGGGCAATAGAAAATCTTGAAGAATTTTCAATGAGCAAACACCATGCTTATTGTTTATTTCCGTCTGAAATCCTGGAAGATAGATTGCAGGTAGGAGAGCTTGACAAGAGAAACAGCAGCATGGATGTCAGTTTAATCATTCAATCAAGCAACACCAAGAGTCGAAAGCAGGCTACCTTCTAAAGTAAGCATTGTGTCAGATCCCATTTTACTATGAGATCATCAAGAAGCAGAGTGACCCGTCTAATGCTGTAGGAGAGCCAGGCTTTGAACCCAGAGAGTTCTACTGTGACGGCCGCCGCATAGTTCACTACTCTGCTAGACAGACTGGCAATTGTGGTAGATGACAGGACAGAGTGGAGACAGCTTGATAAACCACTAGCCTGGACTCCAAACAGAGGACAATCCCTTTACATGCTCTCTGGTCACTGGGGAGAAGTAGACCTGTAGAGAATGGGGGAATTCAACTTCAGATATGAGGTCCAGGGGGCATTCGGAACCTAACCAAGATGCTGGGCAGGTGGTAAAATTGCAATGTTGAAACTCAGGTGGAGGCATGAATGGAAAGTCAAACTGGATGTGAAATATTATTGCTAAGTGTCATAGCTTCTTTCCATGTTGCTTGGTGTAGTTGGTTTCTTTTAACTCTTTGGGGGTCTACCTCCCAGCTCCAAAATAAATAGATGGAGACTTATTCTTACTTATGAATGCCCAGCCTTAGCTTGGCTTGTTTCTAGCCAGCTTTACTAACTTAAATAACATTTCTCTTTAATTGTTTTGCCTCTGGACTTTTTACCTTTCTTTATTCTATAGATCTTTCTTTCCTTCTTACTCTGTGGCTGGCTGGGTGACTGGGTGGCTGGCCCCTGGCATCCTCCTCTCCTTCTCCTTTTCTCAAACCTCCCCTTCCCTAGATTTCACCTCCTATTTATTCTCTGTCTGCCAGCCCCACCTATTTCTCTCTCCTGCCTAGCTATTGGCCATTCAGCTCTTTATTAAACCAATCAGGTGTTTTAGACAGGCAAAGTAAGAGAGCTTCACAGAGTTAAACAAATGCAACATAAAAGAATCCAATACATCTTTGCATCATTAGATAAAAATTCCACAGCATAAATGAATGTAACACATCTTCAACTAATATTCCACAGCAGCTCAGCAAGAGCAACTTTAGGGAGGAAGTTTGTCTGGCTCACAGTACAAGGCAGTCCATCACAGCGGGGAAGCCAAAAAAGCCCAAACTTGAAGCAGCTGGCTGCATCACCCCAACAGAAAAAAAAACAACAACGCGTTCATGATTCTCAGATTTCTCCACTTTATACGGCCAGACTCTCCTGCCCACTGATCATTAAGGTCGAGCTTCTTCCCACCTTAGTGAATGTAGATGAAGAAATCCTCCAGAGACCTGTCTCTCAGGTGCATCTAGATACTGCCAAACTGAAAATTACCACCAACCACCGCAGTAGGCAAACATCATTCCACCCAAGACCTCATCATGAAGATACAGAACCCAAGGCCATCAGAGGCAGCTCAGAAGATGGCTGTCCAGTAGACCCAGGCCCCGATCCTCAGCTGGGATGTATGTTCTGGCCTGCTCCCCTCCTTTCCAAATCAGAGGTTTTCGTTGTAGAACAGAAACAGTGGCAGCTCCTTTGCCACTTGTAAAGGTGAGCATTTATAGCTATCTGAAGCAGTTAATACATTACTCTCTAAAAATAAGTGCCCAGCTGGCAGTTGGTGGTGTAAGCCTTTAATTTCAGTACTTGGGAGGCAGGGGTAAGTGGATCTCTATGAGTTCAAGGCCAGCCTGGTCTATAAGAGTTAGTTCCAGGACAACTAGGCTGTTACACAGAGAAACCCCGTCTTGAAAAATAAACAAACAAACAAATAAATAAATAATAAAAATAAGTGCCCAATAAGCAGTAATAATTATTATCATGATCATCACATAAGGGTTTTATTGCCATTGAGAATGTGGGCAGCAATTGGAGCTCCTGGCCCAATTAATCCCAGCAATTCGCCCATGATATCTCTTAGCTACATTAAATTTTTACTGTGTTTGCAATCCAAGGAAAGAAGTTACTTTTGAGGAACATAAATTATCCTGAAATAAAAAATAAATCGATTCATTTATTTTTATTTTATATGCATTGGTGTTTTGTTTGCATGTATGTCTGTACAAGGGTATCAGATCCCCCAGAACTGAAGTTGCAGACAGTTGTGAGCTGCTGTGTGGGTGCTGGAAATTGGACCCAGATCCTCTGGAAGAGCAGCCAGTACTCTTAACCACTAAGTCATCTCTCCAGCCACCTAGATAAAACATTTAAGTATATACCATTAAACAATACCAACTTCAAGAAACAAGGTTTAAGAGTATCATTCTCCTAAATCGACATGTCCAAAGCAAAACTGTGGTGTGGCTCATTTCATCTAAATAAGAATCAGAAGCACAGTAAAAAGAACATTCCTGAAGGGCTGGAAGGCTGGAGCAGCTCCATGACAGACCAGCCCTCTCACCTAGCAAGCCTATGGCCCTGAGTTCAATGCCCAGTACAGGAAAAAACACCCACTCTCTCTCTCTCTCTCTCTCTCTCTCTCTCTCTCTCTCTCTCTCTCTCTCTCTCTGTCTCTGTCTGTCTGTCTGTGTCTCTCTGTCTCTCTCTCTCTCTATCTCTCTCTCTGTCTCTCTCTCTTTCTCTCTCTCTCTCTCTCTATATATATATATATATAAAACCTTTTAAAAAGTTCCAACTTTGCTTCATACCCTAAGGAATAGGGGCAGAGGGCAGAGGGCAGAGGGCACACACCCTGAAAAGGGTGGTATTTCAGGGGTCCTGGGAAATTTTAAGATCTAAAAACACAGCAGAAAATGCTTGGACCCCACCGTAGAGCAGAGGCCTTGAAGAGGGGACGATTTGCAGCCACCTATTTATCTCCCTGTCACACCTTCCTTCCTCCAGCGTATTTTCCTTGGGACTCGGTGTGGGAACTAACAACGGGGTTATTTAGTCAAAGACCTTGGGATTGAAAAATTACAGTCAAGAACTGGTAAAATGATTCCAAGTCACAGCACACTCACGTATCAAAGCATAAACAATGCAGTTAAGAAAAAAAAAGACAATGGAAATAGATAAATACAATTTGCTGTTTCCCTTGGTTGCCTGGGACGATGCGTTTGGTAAGGGTGTGAATACAAGCAAGGTGGGAAAATGTCAAAGGAATTGAGAGGAAGCCACTCTAACTTCTTCCATCAGAAAAAAAAGAAATGTTTCCGATGTAATCCTTTCTTCTTTTCTCATTAAATACTCTGGATCGGTTTAATTTTCTCTGAACAGGGCTGTAGAACCTAGACTGTTACCCCACCCCCAACTCCATGTCCCAGTGCATGCCCACGTTTATCTGAATATATAAGCCTGCCCTTTACTCAGATTTATGGATCCAGCCAGGCTGTGTGTATTTACAGTGTTCTGACCTGAAGACCCCGGGCTGCAGGAGAACAGGAGGAACTGGGACTCATTCCATAAACAGAGACAAATATGAGGGGGAGGGGGAGGCTTTGCTAGCACTTAACATTTTTAACTGTTTGGCCAAGCTTAGGCATTAGCGATTAGATTAGAAGAAAAAAATGAGGACTTCAGGACCGAGCTGGAAAGAATACACTACAGTTTTGCTTCATCCTGGCTTCTCGAAGGTTCTGAGTTTGGGGTAGGGGTGGGGTTAAATTTAAAGCAGGTCAGAGAAAATTGGTAAGTCAGTTACAGAGGGAGCTATAAAATGCTTTGGGAAGGCAGAGGGTCTACAGAAATGAGGTTATAAACAACATTTAATAAGTCAGAAAATTTCCCCAACCACATGTGGGGCTCTCCTTCTGTGAAATAAGACTAGCTGTGGGTTTTCTGTTTTCTTTTAGAGCGCTGTAATTGGGTATAGGGGAAAAGAAATCTTTTGCTTCATGCTTAAATGAGGGAGTGTGGCTATGAGCTATTTTTCTTCCGCCCTGTTGGCCCACTTGAAAACAACTGGAGTTTGAAACACAACTACTTCCTCGAGGTGGTCACCCCTTCGAGAAGCAATGGTAATCTGAGAGGTAGAGGCAACAGGAAGTAGAAAGGGGGCAGAATTTGGAGCATCTCCTTGTATCCCAAAACTAGATCCCCCTTACTCCGGATGGTACCTTTGTATGCAGACAAACTGTGAAAGCACAATTTGTCTGTAAAGACACTCTCCAGCCAAGTCTTTGCTGGGAAAACTCGAATTCATGAGGAAGGCTTTGTGCACCAGCTGAATTAATCAAAGATCGCCCGGCATTGTAAGGCTACACTGATCACTTAAAAATTCACACGCAAAGCAAGGAGGTCAACACATGTGTGGAACTCAACCGCTCGCCACTAAAATGGGTACAAAGTAATCTGATGCCATCCTCCACAGCACGACCTTCATGGCTACACAGCCACGTGCAGCGTGGAGGGTGTGCTTGGGAAATTCATGAAGCGTCATCGAATGGCTTTCTTTAGCTCTTCTTAAGGCAGTCGTGTTCCTATTAAAGATACCAGAACTCGCTGTTATAATGATGTTGTCTGACTCGAGCTTCTCATTTCAACTGAAATACATCGCAGATCATATGACTTGGGCTCGTTTCCAATAAGCGCATGAGGAACACATGTGTTTGCACGGTGACGCCTTCTAGATGTGAACTTGCTCATCAGTGTTCTCCTGTGAAAATCAGCTCTCGGGAACTCAAAACAGAGTTCGGCTGCTGAGCTTCAAACACTTGAGTACAAAAGTCCTGAGAAGGCGTTTTCCTTTTCATTTGTGCTGAAAATCAGACACAAAAGTCAGAACAACACAGTCAAGAATCGCATGTGGTGCGATGAAGATGGTGGGAAGGAGACCGGCAAACACCCGGTGAATGCTGGCCTTCAAAAGCGAAACGGAGACACCTGATCCTCTAGGTGACTAGCTCTTCATTGCTGTCACTTTCCTGCACTTTCCCCTAATGAGCCCCTGCCCTGTAAACAGCAGGACAGCGTGCAGGGTGGCAGAGAGTTTGGGGGACCTGTGCATGGCGGCGAAGATGCTGCGCTGGTTCATGTCTGTTGAAATTCATTGGCCATGCAGGCAGTTTTTGTCTCTAACATGGTACGGATCACACCAAGAGTGGGTTCCGAGGTATCCGTCTCTGAGCAGAGGCCTAGCTCAATGTGCCAGGAAGGAAAAAAAAAATCCACGCACCACAAAGAACATTGAGATGAATGGCTCTATTTTATGAGCCATAAAAGTTTTATTCATCTTGACACTGAAACAGGTTTAGGCACTGAGTTGACACGCCTTAAATAAATAAGTGGAATTAATTCCCCAGCCCTTGAAACAATAGCAGCATGCATGCAGCCGAGAGAAATGCCCCATTGTTCCCGGTGCTGCCTGATATTGATATTATTTGTGTTTTTCTGCGCTGCTTCCTCGGGGGCCTGGTTGATCCACTTCAGATTCATCCCCTGTTTTATTAGAGGTTGAAAAAGGTTCAGGACCTGGTTGTACCACAGCTCTCACCGACAGCTAAGGAACCAGTTTGGCGTCTGGTTTATCTGTTGTTTTACTGCTGACCTTCAAATCAACTTTAACCCCTGACCCCTGGAGGCATCTATCATGACAAGAGGCCGTTTAACACAAATGGTGCCCGTTTATAGGGGAAGACACTCAGAAGATTTTCTTTTTTATGAAGAATTTAGTTTTTCACCCCTCTTTTCTCAGTCACCACAGGTGAAATCCCTCTTAGCAGCTGGCTTACAAAATAATCTGAAGGGAGGCCTTAATGAGCAGAAGCACCCTCAGCTGGAGATAAATATATGCAAATGAGATGCACAAACAAAGGCGCCTGGACAGAGAAATATCTGCAATTCCAGCAAAACGCTGCCTGCAGCTTGAAGATGAACAGCCTTGATAAAATGGTAACAAAAAGCACCTTTTTATCCTCCAGCGTGTTTTACATTGCAATAGACCATTGTCATTGCAGGCCAGTGGAGCATGCAGGCTTTGCTGCACGGGTCCAAAAAAACTGTTTAAACATTTGTTTTAAGGCATTCATGAGATAGAATCAATGGACTGCTCCTTTGTTGTCATTTTTTTTTTCTGACTGTATTTCAGATGTCGCTATAGTTCTGTTACCTGTTGGTCTTTTTGTGGTTTAATACCCGGGTCTCCATGAGCAAGGACACGTTCTGGCAACTGTTTTCTTTCGCTAGTTACAATGATTCTTTTTCTAAATTTTCCCCCGTTTCAAGGGAGAGAGTTCAAGTTAATAATAGTAAGAATGGGCTTGGATCAGCACCCAAACAACCAGTCTTAATGATGGCAATCAAGTGTGCAGAGCTTCAGAGGCGGCCATGTAACGTGCTGATTTTAATAAGCTTTAAAAAGGCAATCTCTAACTTTTAAAAGTCTCTTTTTAATTTAATCGTCCTTGGTTCATATGATTCCAAAGCAAACAAAACCATTAAAATATGTTTTCAATATGTATCCACGGTGTTATTTGATGGTGTTTTAAATTAGCGTCATGTTTGTAAAATATTGATTTGATGAGCTTTAAAAACGGAAAAGCTGAAACCATCAACCTATGGGGGGGGGGAGGTTGAACACGAGTTTTCTCTAAAGATGAACAAAGCTCGGGCCCCAAGATCTGTTTAGAAAGGTTAGGCCTCCCGTAAACTGCTGCATTTGAGCCTGTGCGTTTTTGTTTTGGTGACCAGTCAAAAGCAGCTAAAGTGAGAAAGGAAACACTGTGCTTGTCACCCGTGTGTGGCCATACAGTCACCAAAAGCACCACAGTTTTTGGTCCTCTCCTTAATAACACAAAAGGCATTCTGTGGCCAGCATGGGTGGGAGGCTTAAAGCTTCCTTTGCCTAAATTATTTCATCTTGGTAGCCGGAATCAGAGTGGAGGCATTTCTTCTGAGTAACTGATTGGCTCCCATTTTGTGTGCATTTTGCCAGGCAAATGTCACATTGGCTAATAACAAAAGAAATCTCAGTTTTACACATGCCACTCCTGTTGCACCGGGTGGGGGTGGGGTAGAGCCAAGCAGGGGCTAGAGGAGGGAGCAGAGAGCATTAAACCGTCTGACCAGAGAGAAGAAGGAAGAAAAATGCTTGTTTGGGTTTGAAAAGGACACGTGCTCCGTTAACCCAACGTCTGTCTGTGTCAGTGTGCCATCAAATTCGGAATTTCGGGAGTTAATAGAAACTTGTTATATTGGGGCTGTTTTTTTCCACCTCAGGTTGGCAGCGCCGTAATTATGTTCAACTGCTGTTGTTTGAAAGGGCAAACAGCATCTTAGGCACAGAACAACGAAATTACAGCTGAGATTTAGGTTAGCAAAAGCCGTCTTCGCTAGGCTTTTATGATTCATTATTTCCCATTAAATACAGTATTAGAAGTGTACACTAGATAGCTCATGCTTGCTGCTCTCCAAGCACATTATCTATATTACACAGGTCTGGGGAGCAGAATTAGAAAACTTTGGGGGAATGAGCAATATGTGTTTGCTGATAGAAGTACCATATGGCTCATCTTCTTCAATTGCTTTCACTGCGTCTCTGATGCCGGAGAAATTAAAGTTTTATTTGATGTGGCACAGCTTAATGAACTATCTTCTGTTAGGAAAATTGAATATGTTTCCTGTTATTTGAGCACAGAGCCTCCATAGTTGGGCTGGTGGGGGGTGCATTATGTATTGTTTATTTAGCATTTTGAAAACAAAAGCAAGATATTGAAGGGAAAATTGATTACTGCTGGATTGCATTATGTAATCAAGTTTTCTCTCCTTAAATTTCGCTTTACAATCCTCTGGCAATGTTTTCAGATGCGATTGCACTAGGTTTTTATGTTTTAAAAAGACACAGAGTTTGATTTTATCAAAATGCCTTTATTTATCAGCAAGCCACATGAAATGCTGAACTTGGTATTGGGGTGTGGATGTGTGTGTAGTTTGATGAGTGGGATTTGACCTGAATAATTGAAAATGAAATATATATTCTACAGGTTTATATTCTTGTAGCTAAACACATATAATTTTTTCAAAACATATAAGCAAAAGTATTCTTCTGTGCCCAGAAGACTATGTCAACCCAGGTAAACACTAGCATTCTGAAGATTCTGATGGGACACAGTAACATTGTTTCATTTTCTTGGTTTTGTTCTAAATCTGACCTTTTAAATAATATATATCATGTACATATACATATCTATATGTGGATACACTTTTAAAAGACTGAATTTAGCAATCCTATGTTTCTTTCATTTTTCAGTGAGAAATGTCTCCCAAGTGAGCGGAAGACTGGGACACACCAATCTGCAGCAAGCAAGTATGATAAGTAACAGTTAAAATTCGTCAACATTTATCCACAATATGCAATCCCACGCCCCCTACACACACACCCCAAAAAGTCATTTGTCTTCTGTGTTCTGAGCTGTTTTGCGAATTCTGGCAAATGCAGCCATTAAACAAACTTCTCGCACAATATAAATACTGTCTGCTCAAGAAAGGCTTCCAGTGTTTACAGTCCATAAGTGAAGAGGGAAAAAGCTGGTATTTAACCCAGAGTAGTGTGCCCTTGAAACCATCTCTGAACAAAGTGCTCAGCACAGCTCTGCCTGCAAATCTTCCTCCGCGTGCTCTGCTATGAGGAATTTTCACATGCCATTTTTCTGTTACTATTTTTTTTTTAATTACCTAATTAAATTTTAGGAAGGAGCGCCTGCTGACTTGGGGCAGAGATCAGGGTTGATCACACCCACTTCCTTTTGAAACAGGAAAGACGAAAACATCCCATCTTTTCTTCTGAGCCCCCTCCTGACGGCCTGGGAGGAGGATGAGCGTTATGCATTGTTATCAGCGTGGTGTAATTTGACTGTTGACAAAGTATCGGTGGCAGTGAGCATGAACGCAGTTAGGAGTGTGGCGGGTTGTAATCAAGAAGATGCTTAGCTGTGCAACACTGCATCTTGAGCAGATTTGAATCAACATTGCCTTAAGGGGATACACACACCAAAAGGGGGAAAAGTCCATTCATTTTTAGAGGAAGAACTGGAGTGGCACTTGAAGTGAAATCTGATGTGCGTTAATTGCTCTGCAGCTCTCCTAATTAGAGACTCTCGAATCCCTCCGCTGCTGTCACTGGGAGGGTACACTGTCTTGCTGGACGAATTCGAAAACTGCAAATTGGTTTGATCAGGAAGTTTTATATCTAAAAGACTGAACCACACTCCCTGTCCCCTCCAAAGGGTGGTCAGGTTGAAAGTGAAGGCAGCCAGCCGCTCCACCCCCAGCCTGGATTTAAAATCTCAAGGCTTATTAAAATAGTTTCATTATGACACTCAATGTAAAGGAAGCAGGTGCTGCTGATGTTTCCTTAAAGAGATGAACATTTCCCTTCCTATTCCAGCTCGGAAGAAATATTTCAGGTGGAAAAAAAGGCAGCAACATGCTATGCTGTATCTGCATTCTCATATTTCTACTTATATCCTGAAGAAGCTAGGGAGAGACAGATTTGTTTCTCAGAGACCACGTCACACAGCTCATTTTCTCAGGCTTAAATCTAAGCTAGCACCGCAGGCTCCCCTTCCAGGCTTAAAGTCATTACACCGCTGCTTGGCCCCAGGTCACCACCAAATATAACACCATAATAATTTGGCCTTCCCTTTTCGACTTCTCTCGTGTAGCCCTTGAACTACTCTTAATTCATTAACATATTGAATTTTTTTCAATTTTCCATTTTCTTGCAATAACAATATTAATGTCGGGGTGAAAGCTTGATTGGAGCTAAATTACTTGTTACCTGCTGGCATTTATTTATATGGCATTGAATTATAGAGCTTTGCTATTGTCATGCCTTGGACGAATTGTTTATGACGCCAGTAATAGGAGTAATTGTTATTGTTGAAATTACCTGTCAGCTACCCATAGCAGTGGCCCTTGTCCCACTGACAAATAGTGACAACGGAGAGGCATCCTCCCTGCGTCCCCCTGATGGCTTCTCCTCTGATAATAAGAAGTGCAGGGCCTCTGATAATTTGCCTGTCACTGTTGAGTGCAGCTCAGAGAGAGTTGGCCAAATTGTTGTCATTCACTGTGACAAAGGCAGCAAAGTGGCCCTGTGCAGGCACAGGATTATCAAAATAAATGAAATCACTCACACACCCTTTGTTTGTTTGGCTCAAGGATTGCCTGGCTTTGTATGAGGTGGTGAAATCAAGGCCCAGTGCCTATGGACAGACTGTTCATCCTGGAAGGTGGATCCCAGAGAAGGACAGACGTTGGCATTAGAAGACCTGCTTGCCATTTTGTAGTTTGCAATGGCTAGTAAGAAATTAAATTCAAATATAAAGTCAAAATTCTAACAAGAATCTTAAATATGTGACTGAATGCATTTGTTTGAAATATGTGAAATATGTAAAAGTTGGCATGTCCTCTTGAATGACTTATGTCCCTCACCCAGTGTTGATCTGTGCATCATTCAAACCCAGTAAGCTTTTTAAAAAAGTAACAATTCTCCAGTTGCGGTCAAGTTTTCTTTAAAAGTTTAGAATTCTGCACCCTTGACTCTTGCCGCCTTGAAATATTATAGTAAAATACTCAAATTTAGGATTATTATCTCCAATGGCCAGTTCCTTTCTATAAATTACCTCGTATTTATATACTATCTTCATGTGTAAAGAGATAAATGAAACATAGTCCCAGATATGAAGCATCAATTATCACAGACTTACAGAGGAAGCAAAACAGCCCTGTTATTGCCTGAGCTCAAATATAAATATTTGCGTTTTAAACCCTCTTGGTTGCAACGGGTGAGCCTGTCATGCAGGGAGAAAGGGGGTTGGAGGAGAGTGGGGAGGGGTGAAGTCTGGGAGTGTCCGTGGCTGAAACAAATGCACTGTAAGCTTTGTTCTTGCAAAACCCATACTCATTCTCACCTTTCCCAAAAAGGTATTGTTTCAGACTAGCAAAATTCCTATTTTTAAGGTGCCTGGGAGGCTATTTTTCACTGATCCCTTCGACAAATACTTGCTGCCAAAAGAAGTCCAGAGAAAAAAGGGGGAAAGGAAAGTGGGATGGATGTAGACTATTGGCTTCTTATAGGATAGTAATCAGTTGTTTATTGGTCTCTACCAGACTAGTAATGACCAACCGCAGTGTTAAGTGCCAGCCACACCGCCTTGGGCCCTTCTCTCCTAACATCAGCCATTATCTGATTAGAGAACCTTGGAGGAAGTCGCGATTGCATAACTTTATGGGTCTTAACAGCGCAGGCTGGCTGGCAGAAAAACTACCTAGGAGGGTTGATAAAGCAACGGTGATTTTATTTACTCCACTTACACCTTGCTCTCAGCACTGGCGGCTGCAGAAGAAATCTCAAATTGATCTGAATAGGAACCGTGTGGGGCATGGGGAGACAGAAAGAAAGTGATCTGTTCCTTAAAGCTTTATTGGGGTTGCACAGCTTGAAGTAATGACACTTGGAGGCAGCCCGACATTTTCTCAGGTGGTATGTACTGAAAGCAAGCAGAGAGGTTTTGAGTGGTGCTAATCATATATGTAATGATACAATGACAGGAATAAAATGTGTTTCTGATCTTTAATAATAATGTCGTCTCCTAAAGGCAATGAGTCTGTGGTTAGCTGTGTTGAATGTCTCTGATTAACAAGTGGAAGGAGTGACATAATTAAGAGGTTATCTGTGATAATAAAAATGCCCAAACCTGTCTTGGAATGTGATCCTTCCAAGAGATAATTTTAAAAAGAATGTCACATGCCCTTGCTTTCTGTCGAGACGTAACGTTAGAGATCCCAGGAGGGAAAATAAACATACGTTTTTAAATGAAGATATTTAAAATGTACCCCATATTTCAGTATGTTGCTATAACCTGGTCTTTTTTATGCTCCTCCTATAAAACCTAAATTAAGCCTCTTAGGAGTGATTTTGCTGCAGGTTCCCTTGAAAAACACAATACATTTTAAATGCTTGGACCCGAGAGCACGGTAACATATAACCACTGGCATGCAATCTCCTCTCCTCCCCTGTCACACAGCAGCTTTCTTAGGAAGAATTCCTTAAAATTTAGCTTCATTGGAAATGTAAACTTTTAGCAAATACCAATTGGTCCTGTAGCGGTGTTGATGAAATGATGGCTGCGGAGCCTCCCCAACCCCTTTCATTCTCAAACACCCGTCAGTGTCAGAGGCTACTGCACACGTCCCTTTCGCTCCTCTAAATAAAGCTGAGAAACGTTAAGAAAAAAAAATGTCAGAAAACACTCAGAGGATTACAGCAGGGCTTCCGCCCCACGCGGAGGAGGATGGCAGGGCAGACTGGAAAGCGTGATTCCGAAAGCTATGCTTTTGTAGAGGGCTTACTCTGTACACTGGAGGAAATCTTATTCAGAAAGATCTGATGTCGCATTTGGCAAAATGCAACCTTCAGTTGTTTTGTTTTGCTTTTTAAAAAAAAAAAATAAACTGGTTGTATTTTGTTTCTCTTCCATGTGTATCTTTTAAAATCAAAGCAATAATGCATTCTTCCAATCCGGGGTGTTTCTTCACTCATGTACAGTGTGGAAATGCATTTCAGATGCTCTCAGGACATTTTTTTGCTTCTTTCTAAAATCCTTGGGATGTTCATTCTGGGAGAAAGCAGAGAAAATGCTGGACTCCTACACGTTGAAATTCACTAAATTGATCAGTCTTTCCTCCCTTTAAATAAAATGTATGTATAACCCTGGGGCTTTCCAGACAGCTCATTTATATTTTTTAAAAGACATTTACATTCATTTTGTGTATTAAAAATAAATAACCTAATAAGGCTTGCATTGCTTTGTTCTATTTTTCTGAAGAATATTTAACAATCACAAAACAGAAAAATAGCAGGAAGACACTTGTCACATCCTTAACTATTTGTTTAAAACTTAATGGCTAAAAAAGAAAATACTTTACAAATTCAGTTCTAGATCCCACCCTAGAAATGGCAAGATTTATTCTCCAGAAACAAGGTATAACTCAGCTGATCTTAAATATAAACTTTTCTAAAACAGGTTATGAAGGAATTTAGACAAATTCGTCTCTTAACCTTTAAAGATTTCCTGCCCATTTCTGTATGTCTTTTATTACATTAATTTTTTATTTAAATTACACCATTAACTGGATATGAATTTATCAAGAATACATGTATTGATTTATAAAACAGTACCATTAATTATTATAATAGCTAGATGTAGCTGATATTACAAAGCCATTTAAAGGTTTTTAATATAACTTGGACATACATAGATAGATAGACATTGTGGACAAGACCACAATTTAAACTGGCTACCAGCAGTTAATGAAAGCTTAGATTTATATTCTAGTTTAGAGATTGATCATATTGTTGTTTTGTAAAACTATTTACGTTGTGCCATTTTTCAAAGGATGTCTCAATAAAAAAAGCGAAATAAAATATTCAGTCAATTCCCAAAGCAGATTTTGTTTTCTATATTTTAAATGCTTAGTGAAAATAATTGATTGTGTGTGTTCCAAGCTTTGTCATTTCCATTCCAGGGTGGCTTTCCTGGGGGGAGCCTCATTTGCATATACACACTGCCACATACTTTTGATCCTTGCTGAAGCAAGTCCCTTCTCTTTATTTCATCACTCGCCCCCCAACACACCCATGTATATTTCACAAAACCCATACATCAGGACCCATAAGTCTTTTTGGCATCTTTTATGTTATGCTTTGTTTTTTCCTTAAGGTTGTGGAAAACTGGGACTTACCCCCAAAGCCTCAAGGCAGGCAATCACGGAGATAATTTGGGTAAGAAAGCAATCTGAAGAGAAAAGAAAAATGAGGAAGAGTATAAGCAAGTAACAACACTTTCAAATTACTTTTCAAATGGTAATTAGCCAGGGAATAGACTGAAATTTGAATTCTTTCACATTGTACTTGGCTTGGGTCTCCCAGGCTCTCGATTTGTATCACTTTGCCCTGCCTGGCAACATATGTTACCAATTTATTATAACATTTTTACTGTTAACAGACAAATCTAAAGGCTAGCTGAGAAGGCTAGCTTCATCTGATGACTCTAACAACAATGGCAGGGCATCCTTGAGGGGGAGCCAATAGGCTCTTTTGAAGCAGTAGTGCCATTAACCCTCTGGATGCCAAAATATCTAGCCTAAATTGGCTAAGTCTTTCCTTAGGCCTTACAGCTTTACGGAGGGAAAGGTAGATGCAAATGATTTATTTTAGAAATATCTCAGTGGCCTCCCCAACATCTCTTCCACGTCTCAAGTACCCCACAGGCTGTATGAATCAGTGGTCCCTTTCCGTTCCCTTTCTTTTACAGCACACAGAAGCCTGTGCACATTGGGGATAAGCACGTAGCCACTGAGGGTCAAGTTGTCACCTGCACCATTAATTCTCTTTGATTTTCTTAAACACCCTTTAGAATTTAAATTTTAAGATGTATACATATCTTAATATGTATACATCTTAGAAAAGTAGAATTTAATGGAAATTCCTCTTAGCCAGGAACCTGAAATTTGTTCCAGATTAGGAGATGGCAGGCACTAAAGGCATTTGCATGGGTATGCCACACTGAGTAAAGGTTCGTGCCTTGAACTGTGTCCACGTGAAAACGTGTGCATTAGCATTGGCTGGGTAGACTGAAAAAGCCACTTTAAATATAGCATTTACAAATAACGCTTCGGTTTCTGGTCATGTTTAGTTTACCCCAGTCCAAACTGCCAAGATGTTTTTTAAACTTTATAAGCAGTAACTTTCTCCAGCTCAGTGCCGGGGTGAAACTGCCCGCCCACAATTTCAGGTGTGTTTCCTAGAATACCCTCTGGATGCTCTTATCATGGACGTTTAGAAATAATCTCAAATGTTGGAAGCCAGTTTTTTTTTTCTGTTTAAGAGTCTCAGATTAGGAATTAAAATTTAACATTTGATGATAAGAATCAAATAAAATAAAGCAAGTGTTCAGAGCAGTGACCCATCATGAAGGTGAATCCTGAGGATCAGGGACACTATGACAACTGCTTTCTCCAAACCCAGCTACCACAGATCATCCCAACTCTGGATGGTGACAAGACCTCGATTCTAGACTTACGCAAAGACCACACAGTTCTACCTGGTCTTAGGACAACCAAATGCAGAATTTGAATTCATATCAGATGGTCAAACACCTGCAAACCCATTTATCTCACTCTTATTTTTACGAAAAGTTCTCAGATCTTCATTGTTTATACTTCATTACATCACCACAATCTTTTCTTAGTAGTAACTATATATAGCACTAACTATAACATTCAAAAGAATAATGATAACGCATAAACTTTAGATGTATAATTATACAATTTTATCCTAGTCTAATTCTGGTTAATATTTATAATTTATACCTTTATTAGACACTGTATACATTTCCTATTTTGTGCCCAAGAGGCATCGTACGGGGACCTGACTAATTGCCGTGGGTAATTTTACAGCTAAGTAATTATGATCAAAAGGATTTCAGCATCAGAGAAGAGGGGCAGTTTTTGGAAGTTATAAACACCCTGCAGTTCCAAAGAGTATCACGTGTAGACGTTGGGAACAGGACTTTTTGCAGGCCCCGGCTATGCCATAAATAAATTGTTCTAAATGGGGTGATTAGAGGACCGAAATGTTTCAATATTCATCTTCTTAGGCAAAGTGAATGAGAACAACCAGCTCCCTCTTCAAAACACGATTTTTTTTTTCTTAATCAAAAGAGAACCTCCGTCAGAGTTTGGCCTGCATATGGAGCAAGCCTGATAAGGTTGTCTTCAAAGGTTCCTAGGGCCGCCGCTAGGCTCTGCGGTCCTCTGGCTGGCTCCCACCGATGCTCACCATGTTCTCCTCTTCCCCCACAACCGAAAACAGGTGTCTTTTAAAGCCTGCGCCCGAGGTTGCTTGGTCATTACCATCTCTCACATCCACAACTACTTGGACCTTCTAGCGACTGCAACAGCCTCAGCTGGCAGCCCCTCGCCCGCTGTTGCTCCCTCACCTCTGCCCCATCCTACAGCCCGACTCCAGCTCTGTTTTGTCCATCGCTTTAGCCACATCCTCTCCCATTCCTGACCTACGCTTTTTCTAGATCAGACATAGGCAGGTTGAAAGGCAATGAGAACCAGATGGACACGGTGCAGAAATTGCCCAAATGGGTATGAGACTGTGGAGAGCTGTCAGGCATGGAGAGAAGCTGGAATTTTTCAGCAATAAAATGGGATTTATCGTTACTCTACCACAGCCATTGCCGACAACCGTTTCCCTGGACAGAAACCCCATTCCAACAGGCCACGCCCATGCAGATTCTTTTTTCCCCGAAGAGTGATGATTGGAATTTGTTCTGAGGCTCAAATGGACTGTGCTGAAGGTGAAGCGTTAGGCCAAAGTCCTGCATTCCCCACTGAGGCAAATGAACCCGCTAAATAACTTCCTTCCACAACGGCTGTGTAATTGAAACCAGAGAGTGAGAGAATTTGATAAATTGCTTGACCCAAAAGAATGTTAAGGTCATAAATTTTCATTGCATGTTTTCCTCTCTTTTTAAAATTTTTATATATTGATTATATTTAGTATTTCCCTCAAAATTCAACACGCTTACAGATCATCGGTTGTGGCCCCAGGGAAAAACACAGTAAATCATCAATTAGAAGGGCAAGGGGCATTCTCTGTTGTCTTCCAGAGAGGGGTGTCAGCTCCTTGGCTCTACAAATACTGTCAATGGAGGTATCTTATATTTCCGAATTATTCCAACTTAGCACACGATTTGTTCTAGCATGGACAAAGTAAAATCTACACGAGAGTTTTTCATCAGAAGGGCACTGCTCTGCTTCTATCCGTCAAGAATGTTGAACTGTTAAAAGGCTGGCAATCCATTTGCAGCGATCACACCCGCACACCTTTCTCCACACACACCTGAAAAAGAGAAGTATGACATTTAGCTACAGAGAGTGATCCTGGTCTTTAAGGTGGATGAAAATTTGTCTGTGTGCACATGGATAAACGAGCATACTGCTTGTTTACATACTTGCTGCTAGCAAGCCTGCTCTGAAACTTATTTTGAACTATGAATTGTCTTAATATGAAAATAAGAAAGTCTTAACGGTCAAAGCAATACATCACGTATTATACAAAGACCAATATATTAAGGTTATCACAAAGTAGAAAAGTTCTATACTTCTCGCTGTAATATTTTAATTGTTTAATTCTGAAAAATGGGTGCATACATTTGCCAGGATTTTAACTCATCCACATGTACTGTACCTGTGTGACAGCAGACCTTAATGACATAACACAGCTTAGGCAGGTTATCATAGCCAAAATTTCTTGTCCTTGATAAGGACCACCTTATCTCTTGTATACCTGTGTGTTTGATTTGTTAAATCACAAGAAAATAATACTGACCGGCCATTGAGATGATTTCTCTGATTTAAAATTCTTTCATTTTATTTGCTTTCAGTTACTAAGACGAAGGGGAGAGTCTGAAGTGCAGTGCGTGTTGCCTCAGCATGTGCGAGTTTTGCTCTTCCACAACTGAGCCACACACACTAAAACAGGTCATTTACACCAAGTTCCGTCACGTTTGTTCCGTAGGGGTGAGGTCAAATACTTTCTGTGCTGCTCATCACAATTAACGACCAACGCTTGATAAGAGTATTTCTGTGTCAAAAAAAAAAAAGGTAAGAATGTCGGAAATAGTCCAGAAAAGAAAGAAATCTCAAATACGTTTTCCGAAACATGAAGTCGGAGATTTTTTTTTTTTTTAGATATACAAAGAAATAACTAGTATTCTGGTTGTTTAAAGATCCTGGAATTTGGCACCATTAGGCATGATGATAGTTTTCATATGCTATTGCTTATATGTGTGTACATATTCTCATATGAATTCACCAGCACATCATCCCTTAAAGACAGGGAGGGTTCCTGAGAAATAAACATGTATATGATCTGTCTTTAATTGACTAGATATTTTTCAGTCCTAAAATGTGAGCTCCTTTCTCTGCACTTAATTTTTTGTTGTTGTTGCAAGGCTGTCTCAAAACAAGCAAAATAAATAGCCTTGTGCATATATGCATATATATATACATATGTAAGTTTAAATAAAATATGAACGGAACGTGGATTCAATCACTAATATTTTTGCAAACTACTGTTCAGCTGATGCAACTCAATTTTGCTCGCATCACATTAGTGTCATAATGGTAATGACTAGCCTTTATTCACTAACAGTTTGAGTCAGCACTTTGAGACATTTTCAAATTGGGTCAGACTGCACATTTGTGGCTGATACAAAGGTTGATTAAGAGAGCTATACAATTGTAAAGCGATGTGGTGTGAGCGGAATTAAGTTCTCTCGGATAGTTACGGGAAATGAGAGCGACTATAACTTAGCAGAAATAATGTGTGGACTCTCAGGGAATATATTTCCATAGAGGGCTTGAGATATTTCTCATTCACGATTTAACGAAGCCCTCTGTCTCTTATGGAAGAACTCTCTCACAGGGCTAGGAACAAGAAATGAATTGCAGAAAGGCTGGGGGCCTGATCCCCGGCTCCATGTCTGTAAAGTCAGCTTTTGCCTTTGTGTTCCTTTTGATCATCTTAATAAACATCTTTCTTCCCCTTCTAGACACTATCTATGCTCTTCTAAAATCAAAATGACCTGACCATTTACCCCATAACTTAACAACTCTGAGGCAACCCTTAGTTGCTATGCAAACTAGACCTGGAGAGGAAAACGAATCCTCTATCTAAAGTGATATTGTCACGGCAAATCCACAAACTTGTCTACCATTCAAAGAGCGAGGTTTTCTTTAACTTGTCCAGAACTTGAAGTAAATGGTAAAAATGACTCTTAAAGGCAAGAGTATTTTTTAATTGAGTTTAAAGACAATACAGAACAAAAGCTGAACTCTCAATCACTGTGTTTGATCAATAAAAACAAAAGCAGTGGCTCTCGGGGCTGAAGAAGTGGCCCAGAAGTCAGGAGCGTGGTTTACTCCTCTTGCAGAGGGCCTGAGTTCGGCTCCCAGTGCCCACATCAGGCAGAGCACAACAGCCTGTAGCTCCAGCTCCAGGAGACCCAAGCCCTCCGACCCCATGGGCACCTGTACTCATGTGCTTCGACCCACATACAGACACAGAGTTAGAAATGAAAAGAACATCCAACATTTAAAAAGTAAATGGTTATTATTACAGTATTCAGGTCATACTGCGCTTTCTATAGAATAAGAGAGTCATCACACACACACACACACACACACACACACACACACACACACACACTTTCAAAGGCAAGGGACCTTGATAAGAGCCTACTAAATGACACATGGTACTGAAGTGAATGAGAAGTTCCAGCTCTAAGTCCCCTGTGCTTTCTCCTGCACATGCGCCTGCTTGCTTTCTTTGAGCTGGATTACTGAAGCATACAATGTGACCAAGTCACATTTTGTCTCCAGCGTTTGAGAGATCAAATATCAATTTCCCAGGCAAGGCTTTTGTGCCCCAGTGCCTCACTGTACTCAAACCTACACAGGACTCCCAATGCCCTGCAACAGGTTTCCTCTCCCTTCATACCTTACTTCTGCTTGTGTGGAATCTTATACTCTGAGTTTTCAGTTTGGCTCAGCTTGTTATCTTCATGTTTAGGTAAATAAAGGGAAGGGTTCTCCCAAGAAGGCGATGCTTTTAAAAATACATGCTTCAAATTAGGAGCATGATGTCAAAGCCTCCAACCTTTTGTGACTGGTTTGTGGTGCCCCAACCCCTTTATTGTCACTAAACTTTATACATTGCTCTGCCAAGATCTGGTTGTTTATTGCACAATCGACAGATATGTCTTCAATGGAGTTTCCTATGACCCAGATTAAAAGACAATTTACCTCCAATTCATAGTCTGCTAATTAATACTAGAGGCCATGGTGGCACTATATCTCAAGCACACACATTTTCTTCTTGAACAAACCCTTGGTATTTGCAATCACTTAATTTACATTTTCAAAAGGTCACTTGTGGTGCTAGTTGGAATCGATTGTATATCATATTTATTTCGAAGTTGGCTAATTTGCCTACTTCCAATGGGCACTGCACCTCTTTGTTGGCCAGCCTCAATACTGCGATGAATAGGTTAAAGTGTTTTTGGTATTTTGTTAAACAATTAGGAGAATACTTGAGTTTCTCCAACATTTGACTTACTAGATGAGAACAATATTCAGTGAGCTATGTTTGTTATCAGTTGGCTTTTTATTTTTATTTTGCAGGATGTAATCAGCAATATTATAAGAGTGCAATATGGCTTCTGATGGTCTGGCACAAGGTGATTAAATAAGGTTGATCCTCATTTTATATGCTAATAGTAGAGTTAGAATTTCTACAAGCATATCTAATGTAACAATTTTATTCTCTGTTCAAAATGCATTCCCTATTAGTGGAAGAGAACACCCCTACATCCAGCCCGAACTGGTTTAATTGGGCTTAGGGCATTGTATGTAATTAGTCCACTTTCCTAATATTTCATCTATAATTACACAAGCAACAATGCACTTAAATTCCACAAAAATCAGTTAAGGAAAGACTTGAGAAAGCATGAGCATTTCATTTCCACCATCTCCCAGTCTCTACTAAGAGCCTGGTGAAAATGGCTCAGGCCAGGGGCGAGCCTGCTGGGTTGGGGATGCCCAGGGCCCCTAGAGCTAGAAGCAAAAATTATTCTCTCCGTCTCATCTCGCCTGACAACAGTATTTGTGACAGAACTGTTTGGGTTCAGCCCAGCTGTCACGGGAGATGCCAGAGAAAAGTCCTCAAGTGTAGACTGCTCATGCTTTCTGGTGACTGTCCACCTTCAAGATTTTGGATGCCAAAGGATTTTGGTCTGAGGTCTGAGGTGCCCCCACCCTTCACTCCTCCTTTTCCTAACATCCACAGCTCCTCTAGATAAGACCATTCCAATCGGCAGGTGGTACAGCAGAGGGATTTAAAACAGGGATCTGGAGGAAAAGGTGAGGAAGAAATGAAAGCCCAGACAGGAGCTGTGAGCATACTGTGAGTGTGGAGAACTACCACCAACCCCTGGGAAGCCAGAGAACACACAGCCGGTTCTGGAACCACCAAGGGATGTTATCATTGTGAGTCCCAGCCCTTTGGAGGTTGGAGAGTAAGAGTCTGATGTGCCAGCTCAATTCCTTTTTCTTCTCCTTTTCTTCCTCCTCTTCCTCTTCTTGTTCCTCCTCCTCTTCTTGTTCCTCCCCTTTTCCCTCCTCTTTTTCTTCTACTTCCCTCTCTTCCTCCTCCTTTTTCCTCCTAGTCAGTGTCTCATCAGCAAAAACCTGCATTGAAAGGCAAATAGCACAACACCTTGAAGGATGAAGCACTCTACAATACTGAAGGGCCAAGAGAGGACAATCATGTGACTGGGTGCAAACAGACCAGTAACTGCCACAGACCCCTTCTCGGCAGTCTTTATTAAGACTTGTGTGTAGACAGCATTCCAAACAAACCCCTGTGTGAGTACAGGCTGCAAAAAAAAAAAAAAAAAAAAAAAAAAAAAACTATTTAGTTTCTTTTCAAGTTTCTAAGGCACTATACCAAGGATCAGCCACTGGGAAAATGGCAACCATGTTGAACGTAAACATTTGAATGAACTCAAATTATTTTAGCTGAATGAATTGAGAAAAAATCAAGTGCTTAAAAAACTAGAGGCCAGCTTTGCCCCTAAGCCCTTGAAGTCACCTGTAAAAAAGATTGCATGGTTGTCTACTGGCCCATGCACAGCAGAGTAAGACACAAATGGGAGATTCAACTTGACTTTGGGTTTCCCTGGCTTTGAATTCATGTTTTGTGCTTTGCTAGGGGAACGTTTTTTAGTACAGTAACTGAACAGCTATGGACTGTCTACACTTCAGGCCAAGCATCACTGTATGGCTGACTTCTCAACAGCCAGGAAAATGACATAAAGGTATTTCTTCAGTTTGTCCCATGTTCCCAGCCTTTGTTTTTCCTTCTTACTAGCTAATAATAACGTTTGAACTTTGGAGCAATGCCAGCTATATTCTTGACCTCTTGAGGCAAGTGCACTGTTCAGGCTCACTAACTTATCCTCTTGCTACTACTTGGTGTCGCTTTGTCATTTGCCGGTTAATATACACAGTGTGGCTGAACAAGCTCTGTGTTTGTTGCTGCAGAAAGGCGATTTTATACATTGACACCTCCCTCCCCCACCCATCCCAACACACACTCCTTCTTACCAGATCCACATCACTCGGAAAGGGAAAGGCCAAGAGGAAATTATTCCTGCTTTAGACAGCAGCATAAATTTTCTTCCTATTTTTAACCTAGCTTTTAATTTAATAAGTTTTATGACCCTTATATTAAGTACATATGTTTTACAAGACATTGTGTCCCTTGAGTCACCCTGAATTTGCTCTACTGTACCAGAATTAAATGAATGGATACTGAGCTTCTGATTTCACCTCACCCTGTGTTTGATCCTTATGATGTGCCCGCCAGCCCTTCACGAAAGTAAAAGGTGCCACTCAGAAGTCACGTAGAGGTCAGCACAGGATGTCTGAAAGGAAGTTATCTCATAACATTTTAAATTTCAACTTCCTCTCCTACGGGTTTCATAACAAATAATTAAGGACAGGCAAAATACTGGAAATGGTCGCTGGTTTTGCCAATGGTCAGTGACGCATAAGCCAAACCTTTATACATTTGTTCAATAGCCAACACAAAGGTATCTCTGCCCTCCATCAAAAAAAATATCCGTAAAGATTCAAAAAGACAGAACTATCTCTTTTGGAAATGCAAAATGATCTCAATTTTCTTTATAAAACACCCTATCATCGTCTGTCTATAGTCATTTGAAAATTAGTGTGGTATTATTATTTGAACGTAAAGAAGCTTTGCAATCCCAACAAGAAGATGTTTTAAATAACTCCATGGCAATTCAAGAAAAAATGTTCAATTGTTGCAGGATGAAGCAAACCACTTAAAATATTCACGAAAAGGAGGAGGTTTTCCTACTTTGTGTGGTAGGGCCTGGGATTGGCACTGCCAGAGCAGAGGTGCGGCTTGGCCTACAGTTGTATTTAAGGAGTGTAACAACCTGACTCTGGTGACAAAACTTGCTAATTTTTTACATTACGAAAATGTAGCAGATTTTTACAAAATATAAGTGCCGTGGATTAGATTAATATTCAACTAGGAAAAATAGGGGTTGTTTTAAAATATTCCTTACAAATTAGCTAATTCAATTCTGATTTTTAAAATGGCTTTCCTGCACACGCCAACATGTACTAACTCAATAAGTTACTAAGACAACACTTTAGCTCAGTGGATTAAGACCGAGTCAAACTGTGCCAGACCATAGAGCTCTGTACACCTAGTGTTTACTGACATATGAAACACAACCCAAGAAGCCCGCAGTTTCTTTTCTATTCACACTGTTTACTTTTGTCCCACTCCAGTGACTTTGAACAGCAGGGTCTCGAAGTCTAACTAGTTACTTGTAGGACCTCCCTCAAAACTCTGCAGAGCCATTGATTGTCACTTCGCAGCCGTGCGTGGCTCCAACTTGATCAGTTGCCTGTGGTTTTATTGTTAGGGGAAACTATCCATTATTTTCAAAAGACAGAAAAAAAAAAGAAAAATCTCTGCCTTTCTATATTTCCTTTCCTTTCAGGATGGCACGACCCAACTATCAGACCTGTCTAAAACCTATTAAAATATTGATATCTTATCTGTTATTTGCACTTAAGAGGCTTATTTGGGTTTTAGAAAGAATGCTGGAGTCTCCAATACCTAGAAACTTGGTTCGCTCCACTAAGTTATGACCACACTGCTAAGAAATATAGGATGGGATAGAATGAAGGCATCAGGCTCCACAAAAACAAGGGCTGGCCATTTTAACCGTCATAGAGGACGCCTGGTCACCTCCCGAGGGGCAAATCGATGTCAAGTTCTGCTGTCTGTCAGGATTAAGTGCCTGTTTGCTTTTTCGCTAACATGTGGTTTGAGAACAAAGCGGCTCAAATCTCCTCAGTCCTAACAAAGCATCTCAAATTGCTGAGTAAAATTCCTTAATCCCCCATCTTAATCTGGAAACCCCAGCAGTATGGTGGAACACCCTGCTCTCGGTCGACACAGCTCTCCATGCCAACCACCTGACCTTCCCCATCCCTGCCCAACCATTCCTCCTCAGCCTGACACGCCCAGGGCACAATTCCACAGTAGACTGTTATCGAGTTGGAGATTTAGAGAAGTGGGTTCAAGACCCGCCTGACTGGCTGTAGATATTTTCATCCTACAGCAACTTCATTTAAAGATTGAAAGGAAAATAAAAAGAGCAAACAGAGTGTTCACTGGCCATGTTCATATGTCCTTGAGGTCTTCCATATACAAATACTACATATGTCATAAGTTTGTTTTTGTTTTTTATTTGTTTGGTTTGGTTTTGGATTTTTCAAGACAGGGTTTCTCTATGTAGCCCTGGTTATCCTGGAACTAGCTCTATAGACCATGCTGGCCTTGAACTCACAGAAATCTGCCTGCCTCTGCCTGCTAGGACTAAAGACTTGTGCCACTATGCCTGCCTCATGTTATAGTTTTTAGGAATATATATTATTTATTGTTTGGAGTTATTTGTAAACTCCAGATTGAAAACCAGAAAAATATGACAATTTAGTAAAAAAAAAAAAACCTTAGAATATTTTCCAAGTAATGAGGAGCAAATAAACTAACTTCATGTGTCATAACTATGAAAGCAATCTTGGCTAACGTATGGTGAGAGAATATGCAACTGAAAAATATTTCTCCGTGTTTACACATGCTTTGTATGTACTAAGGATCAAAATTGTCCAGCTATTTGTGCTCTTTGTGCAACTTAAATATTTGCTGCTTCTTTTTGCAAAATGTGGACTGTGCTAAAGGAGTTACATAAAACCTTACTCTCTTTCTCCACTGAAAGTGTCCTTAAGATTCCAATCCATAATTTGTAGAATTTCTTGGCCAATTTTAGTTGAAAAATGAATTAGACCCCCCTCCTTTGAGGGGGTATTTGAGGCCATTACCACATTAAGCTCAGATATGGGGGAGAGCCATGGTGGTTTTATTTTATGTTCCTATCTTCCTATAATCATGTAGAGCAAGATTAATCACAGTAGATAAATAAAGTCATCTTCTTCATAAAAATTCTTCCTCAGTTGAATAACAAAGTCAAAGATGGACCTCAATGGTTGGTTTTAGTCTTTCTCATTTCCCTTTACCTAACGCAAGAGAACTGTATTAGTTAACGTGACCTAGCTATGACCAAGTACCTGAGAAAGCAACTTAAAGGAGGGAATAGTTACCCTAGCTTCTAGCTTCTGGGCCAGTGGTCCTGTAGCCCTGTGTGCTTGGGAAGAACATCCTAGCTGCTCTGCGTATGTGATGGAGAAGGCTCTTCTTCCCATTGCCAACAGGAAGCAGGGAGTGAGGAGAGGGGATTGAGAACCAAGTAGAACACCGTTCATGCTCCAGTTTGGCCTCACCTTCCAAAATGTCCACCATTTCTCAAGGTAGTACTGACCCCTAGCAGTCAGAAAACAGAGTAATATGTATCTTTGAGAAAGAGTTAATAAAGCATCAAAGAGGCTCTAAGCAACAAACTCAAACGTCCCCCTCTCCTGGTGCCTGGAAAAGTCCCCTGTGTTACACTCAGTAATATCACTTTCCCCATTTTTCTTCTCTATTTTCTTTTTCATTTTTCTTTTCTGTTTTCTGCACTCTGCATTAAAGAAAAGAGCAAAGAGACAAGAAAGGACTATACATAAGCACCCAAGTTCTAGTGAAAGCCTGCTTCAGCACCCATCTCTCTAAGACTTTGTTTTTATGTGTATTGGTGTCTGCCTGCATGTGTTTCTATGCAGACACCCATGCTCATGGAGCCAGAAGAGGGTGTCAGGGGTCCTGGAACTTGAGTTACAGACTTTGTGAGCCTCTAAGTGGGGCTGGGAACCAAGCCCAAGTCCTCTGAAAGAGCAGCTATTCTCTTAATGTCTGAGCCATCTCTCTGGCTCTCTTTAAGACTGTTCATTTCTATTTTTAAAAAGCACCTGGAATACAGACCAAAACGCTCCATTTTTCTCAGTAAAGTCATAATTCTTACAAAATTACCTTTTCTACACAGTGGAAAAGGCCTCTCTTTCTCAACTCAGAAATGATTATTCTTTAAAAGGTGAGACTTCTTTCTCACTGTTGTTTAAATGTCAGCAGAAGGAGGGGAGTCTGGGCAGTTACTGCAGCTCCTAATACATAAATTCTCACACAAACCTGGTCACCTCAAGTCAAGACCTGAGGCAACGGCCTTGGATAACGTAAAAAAAAAAAAAGCACCAGTCCAGAAAGGTTTCATGGTACAATGGAAAGTGCACGGCGTATTGTCAGCCTCTCTATGTTTGAATCCAAGTTCTGGTTGCTGTGTGATTCTGGAGAGATCATTGCCCTTCGGTGATTCCATTTCCCCTGCAAACTGAGAATAATGCTCAGGGGTAAATGACGGGGATATTAGATTAGTGGGGTGAGCACGGCACCATCTGACACTGGACACATAAAATATCAGTGGTGAAGTTTTACACTTTGATTTTGTGGGGTGATGGAAGCTTAACGTCTTCTTGACCAGGTATCATGAGTGATTCTACAACAGATAGTCCTTGAAATGGAATGCTGCAAGTGTGTCAAGCTTTGCCATTGCACAGCACGGCAATTTTGAATGTTTGGAAGAGACTCAAAACCCTTCTCGGGTAATAACTCTTCGACATAAGCCATACCACAACCGAAGATCTTAGAGACCTTCTCTAGCTGCGTGATCTTGGGGTCAGAGACCCAAATTCAGTTTTCCTGTTCACTGTGTCATATCTTACAAATATAACTAATGTTAAATCCCCCCAAAAAATGCTTCTAAAATCATTTCTGCAGATACAGCCAATCAAAGGAAATGTACCAGTGAATCAACTTAAGTTTAAATGAACCAGTTAAGCTTTTAAAATGCATCGTAAGAATGGCAGTAATGTTCCAGTTGTGAATGTACTTTCAACAAAAGTTTCTCCGATCAAGTTTACATACAAATAAACTTAACGCCTGAGACACAGTTCCCTAACACAGGGGATTCTGGAAAAACATGGAAGTCCAGCTAACACAACTTCCAAACTCTAAAGCTTCTGTACAGTACCGAGTTAGTTCTCAACCATACAGAGACTGAGCACAGTGACGTCTACACCGTCACTTTTTTCAAAGTATGATGAGACTGCAGCCTTCGGAAATAGTTTTTAAAACTCGAGAAAAAAAAGAATAATTAGAAATAACTCACAGGCCTGATTAGTAGGCAATCAGTGATCCAGCTGTGAAAACCTATCCTTCGTGTATATTTTTGAGTGTTTCCATTCACGGGCTACTCAGTACAAAGTGTAATTACAGGACCAGACATATAATATCTTTCCATCTGAAAAAATAAATCTATTCGTTTTACATAAGAAACAGAAGTCCAAGAGATAGTACACAAAAATAAAGTCGTGTCATCAATTTAGAGAAATTGTCTTTCTCATTATTTTTCTGTTCCTCCACCTATGTTTTATTTGTATTACTTGAATACAAGCCATATTGTCAATTCTAAATGCTTTGCCTGGATAGCAGATACCTTTGTAAGTGTCAATTATATCTCAACTACATAGAAATCTGAATACAACAGTCACCCCCCCAAAACAAAAACCACAAGAATCAATGCATAAATATATACAATCCATACAAACATAAATACAGAAATAGAGTATTGATAATGCTCTCCATTACTGATGAAGAGATCTACCACACAAGAGTTCTGAAACCTCCGGGGACATGAAAATCTTCTGGAATGTTTGCTAAACCACCAATTGCCAAACTTACTTATGAAATTTCTGATGCAATCGGTCTGGACTGGTGTTAAGAACCTGCATTTCTTGCAAGTTCCCAGAAGCTGTGGTTCCCACTGGGCAGAGACCCCCTTGAGCCATGCTAACACATGTGTGCTATCTTGCTAGCATGGTGAGACTCTGAGGGTGGCTGGATGCATGCCCATGCCCCACTCAGGTGTGCCCTATTCATCTCTGGGAAGAAGAGGAACAGCTGTTCTTTCTCCTCACAAGAGAAAACCGAGGAAATGGAATTAGCCTGCAGATGAATGATTTAAGTTTGCTCTGGAGGGAAGCAAGCTTATATAAGGGTTATTAAGCACTGAGATGGGCTAAGAGGATTACCAAGAGGACATTTTAGTGATCTGTGTCCCTGGATGTTTGCAAAAATGTCCAGGTCTTGAGTTGAGGAGGAGGAAAAGGATTGTGTCCAGGATCACAGTCATTTTTCAGGTGGGTGCAACTGATTCTAGTTTTGTTGGGGAAGTGGAGTAAGATTTTATTCCCAGTCCCCACCCTGGGCTACTGGGAAATGTTTCCTGTTTGCTCTCACTTGAATGGCTGGAAATAATTTCACTTATATTTTCTCCTCAAAGCAGAACAAATCAGCCTTCTGATGTTCTACCTTCTGTGCCAAAAGACACCAAATCAAGAGGCTGACAACCATCTTCTAGGACAAAAAAAAAAATCTAAGACATCAGCTCAGTAACACACCCAACAGCTATTTTCACATGAGTCCAAATGTTCAGAGAAACCCATTGGAAAATGAAAATGACTAAGTTCGGTAGCCAACAAAGAGATCTTCTTTAGTTAAAGTCTATTTCCAGTGCTTTTCAAACTGTGGGTATAAAACAAGGCACAACCTACCACTGTTTACCGCTGTCCTCACTAGACACACACATACATTTTCCCATGCTTCCCTCCAGGGACAGTGAAACACTGACCCACCATAGACTCCACCATTCTGATAGTTCCTTTCCTTTGCCAAGTCTTCCTTGTGCTTTGTTGCTGCTGCTGCTGCTGCTGCTGCTGCTGTTGCTGCTGCTGCTGCTGCTGGTGGTGGTGGTGGTGGTGGTGGTGGTGGTGGTGGTGGTGTGTGTGTGTGTGTTTATATAACATCTAGTATCCATAAATGAACAAAAGTGTGGCATCTATCTTTCCAAGTCTGCATTATTTGCCCAATAAGATGATTTTCAATCACATTTATTTCCTGGTAAACAACATAATTTCATTCTTATTTAAGGATAAACAAAAGTCTACCATATATGCAGTTAACTAATTTTTTGGTGAGTTCATCTATTGGCAGATATGGAGACTGTTTCTCTAATCTGACTCTTCTGACTAATGCTGCAGTAAGCACAGATGTGCTGACTTCAAGAGTCCCTTAGGTAAATGCCCACAGGGCTCATCTGGTAACTCTATCTTCGTCTTCCGCGTACCCTTCATACTCATTTCCACAGTAGTTGTGCCAATTTGCATTCCCACCAGCAGCGTGGAAGGGTTCTCTTTGTCCAGTGTCTTCAACAGCATTTGCTGTTGCTTTCTTAGTGAAAATAAACAGCCATTCGGACCGGGATGAAAAAGAATCCTAATGTAGTCTTAATTTGCATTTTTGGTGACTTAAGGATGTTGGACCCTTTTTTCTAGTTTGTTGATCTCTCGTCCTCCATCTTTTGAGAGCCATTAGCTCATCTATACATTACCCCATTTATTGATTTTCCTTTGGAGTTTGGGGTATTTAGTTTGGGGGCTCATTATATAGTCTAGATTATTCAGGATATTAATCTCCAGTCAGATACATGCCTAGCAAAGCCTTACTCCCAATTTAAAGGCCACTTCTTCACTGGGATAACTATTTCCTTTGCTAAAGAAGCTTTTCAAGGGCATGATTGGTAACTTTCCTGCCTGAACAGGGCGGTCTTAGTCATGAAGTTCTTCCTTTCCTCTGCCTATCTCTTGAAGTTTTTCCAACTTTTCACTCTAACAGCTTCTGATCCTACATTAATGTCTTTGATCTGCTTTGAGTTATTTGTATAGGTTGAAAGAAGTGGACCAATATTTATTCCCCTTCATATGGACACCCAGCCTTCCCAGTACAAATTGTTAAAGAGGCTATCTTCCCCCATCCCCTGATGAATATTTTTAAAATTTTATCAAAATTCAGATGATTGTAGTTGTGTGGATTTAAATCTGGGTCCTCCATGTTACTCCATAATTGTACGTGTCTGCTTTGCTGGCAGTATCACACCATTGCTATAGTTGCACAGTATAACTCGAAGTTAGATATTATGATACCTCCAACATTGTTTTCGGTATTTAGGAAAGCTTTAGCTATCTGGTAGTTTTATGTTTCTATATAAAATTTAGGGGATTTTTTTTCTAGTTCTGTGAAAATATCACTGGATCTGAATCCAGAGGTCACTTTCAGCAATAGTCATTTTCCTATATTAATTCTACTGATCCATAAGCATGGGCAATCTTTCCATTTTTTTAGTGTCTTCTGCAGCTACTTTTCTCAGTATTCACAATTTTTTATTATAGAGATCATTTATTGGGGTGTTCATAGGCATTATTTTGATGCTATTGTAAATGGGATTATTTTCATGGCTCCTTTTTTTAGCATCTTCATTGTTGGTATGTGGGAATGCTGGTAGAGTTTGTGTGTTGGTTCTGTGTACTTCTCCTCTCCTGAAAGTATTTATTAGCTCTTAAAGTCATCTGGAAAAGGATGTAGTTTCTTAGTTACAAGAGTATAGCAATGTAAAACCAGGACTAACTTCATTTTTTTTCTTTCTTTCCTACTTCTGTCTCTTTTGTATCTTTCTCTTATCTTATGTCTCTAGGCAAGGTTCCAAGCACTCTGTTGAATCTGAGCAGAGAGTGAACTTCTGCTGGTTCATGTTAGCTCTTCCTTAATGATCTGGTAGAAATCAGCAATAACTCAATCTGAGTCTGGGCCTTGAGAAACTTTTTATTATTATTTTAATTTCTTTATTTATAACAGATCTGTTTAAGCTGTTTACATCTTCTAGATTTAATTTTGGTAGGTCATATATGTCTGTAAATTGATCCATTTCTTTTATATTTTCTAATTCTTTAGAGCAGAAGCTTTCAAAGTATATCCTAATGGTCCTCTGCATTACATTGGTTTCTGTTGTAAGGACTCCTTTTTCATCTCTGATTTTATTAATATGGATCTTATCTCTCCTTTACTGAGTAGTTTGATAAGGAGGCTTGTTAATCTTATTTATCTTTTCAAAGAGGCAACTCTTTGTTCCATTGATTATTTGTATTGTTCTTTTTGTTTTCATTATGTTATTTTCTACCTTGAATTTTATTATTTCTTTCTACATAAAGAATTGGGGTTTGGTTTGTTCTTGCTTTTCTGAAACCTGGAAGTACATCATTAAGTTATTTATTTGATATTTTCTTTAGTGTTGTTGTTTTGTTTTGTTTTGTTTGTTTGTTTGCTTGTTTTTCAGGCAAGATTTCTTTATGTAGCTCTAGCAGTCCTGGAACTCACTATGTAGACCAAGCTGGCCTTGAACCCACAGAGTTCCACCTGTCTCTGTCTCCCAAATGCGAATGTAAAGGAATGCACCACTACAACCAGCTTCTTCAGTTTTTCTTTTAATGTAGAGACTTACAACTATAAATTTTCCTTTTCAAACCTCTTTCATTATATCCCACAAATTCTAATACCTTACATTTTCATTTTCATTAGATTATAAGAGTTATTTTGGTATCCACCTTGATTTCTTTGATGCTCCATTTATCATTCTGTGGTGTGTTGTTTCATCTCCATGACTTTTAATTTTCTGTAGGTTTCTCTTGATGCTAATTTCTAACTTTATTCCAGTGTGATATATATCATAAATTATTTCAATTATCTTGCATGAAGACTAGCTTTGTGTCCTTAAGTGTATTTTATTTTACAGAAAGTTCCATAGTATGACAAAACAATATGTACTCTATAGTGCTTGTGTAAATGTTCTGTAATCTATTAAGACCACTTGATCTATGATGCCTTTTAATTCTGACACTGTGGTGTTTTTGTTTGAATGACTTATTGGTTTGAGTGGAGCACTGAAGGGACCCACAATTACTGTATGGAAGTCAGTCCGTGTCTTTATACCCAGTTGTGTTTATTTTATGAAATAGAATATACGAATGATTGGTGCATAGACATGATGACGGAAGTTACAAAATAATCCCACACTAGTTCAGAATTAAATATAATAAAGGGTTATTTATTTAGGGGAAACTCACAGGTCACAGTCCTAGATCACAGTCCTCTGCATGAACGGGGAACAGGAACCAAATCTAGCGGCCGGAAGTGAGAGCCAGAAGCAAGAGAGGAAGTGCATGCTTTACAGCTGCATTTATAGTATAAGAGACCATGACCAAGTGGGCTGGCATCTTAAAGGCTATTAGCTGAAGGATCTCCTACGGTATATACACTTAGACTTTTAATATGTTCTAAATAGATTATCCTCTTAATCAATATGAAGTTACTTTCATCTCTTCTGACTAATTTTGACACTCCATCATTCTTTCTTATTAAATTTTGGTAATGGGTAAATATGGGATATTTCTTAGTATGTATCTTTTCAACATAAATTTACATATTATCTGCCTTCTTCCCAACTCATTTCTGTGAAAAGAACTGAAAGGACTTCAGCCATCTTCTAATCTGCTTGCCTTTGAGTAATAATAAAACTAAAGGTCAAAACACTGGTGATTCAGAAGCCCCAAATCAGCACTTTCAAATGTAAGATCAAGAATCTATGTTTCCTTTCCCTACTACTCTCAAAGACAGGAAATTAAAAGAAGCTTTAGTATCTTTGGGATAATTACTGCATACAGAATGTGCTTGAGTTATAACATTTCCAGGAATTATTTTATCTGCAAGTGAAGGAAGCCAATTCTAGGAATCCTCAGCAGAACAAGGTAGCACTGGCTATGTAATGCAAACCTCAGCTTCAGAAATTCTGGGCATGAGATCAAAACTTATTACTGGCTTCATGACTCTTTCATAAACTGACTTCATTTATCAGCTCTCCATTCTTTATAAAGCCAGGCTAGCACTGGGGACGGACTGTAACTACCAGAACTGTGGTGTACTGAAGATGATGATGACCTACAAAGTGGAGGGCTTGTTTTTTCTCACTTAGCAATAATTCTGAAAGCCGTAACACAAGATTGGCACAGTTACCCGAGCCAGCCTCAGTGATCCAGGGTCCTTTCAGTTTCTACCCCAGCATTCTTTGTTGTGGAATATATGTTTAACTATGTAAAGATGTGTTACATTTGTTTGTGATGCAGAATATTGGTTTAGCTTTGTAAAGATGTATTGCTTTTGTTTATACTGCATTTGTTTATGTACAGGTGTGTTGGTCTTTCACCTTGCCTGCCTAAGGCACCTGTTCTCTCTAATAAAAAGCTGAATGGCCAATAGCTAGGCAGAGGATGAATAGGTGGGACTGGCAGGCAAAGAAAAAAGGGGAGCCACTCAGACATAGAGAAATAAGGAAAGCAGAAGAGACAATATGTAGATGAACTGAAGGAGCCTTGGGGCAGCACATGGACTAATAGAAATGGGTTAATTTAAGTTTTAAAAAACTATCAAGAAACAAGCATAAATTAAGGCCAAATATTCATAACGAATAATAAGTCTCTGTGTCATGATTCGGGGGTTAGCAGTCCAAGAGAGCCTGCTACAATTCTTAGTTAGCTTAAGAGAAGTCCTTGGTATGCAAATTTCAGGCAGAAAAAGTGAACTGTAAAGACCAAAATCTTGTACTCACTGAGTTTGATCTTTTTCGTTAGGGCAAAGATATTTTTCCAGAAGTCTCATGCCATAGATTTCTATTTGGATCTGATTGACCATAAATGGAGAGTTGTATTATACTTGATGGTATCAAACTTCAAACATATATTTCTTTCCAATAGGGCATACTGCCATTCTTTATTCATATCTATAGCTATCTGTATATCTATACATCTATGCATATACATATATAGATATAGATATATCTTCAAAAGGAGAAGAGAGAGTGAATATTGTGTGGGCAATTTGTCTGCCATGAGGACATTGTTATGGGTTTTTTTCCCAACTAGATAAGTTCTTGGAAAAGCCATTGGTTGGTTCATACAGTCCCTATGGTCCCTATGTTCTCCTCTGTGGCCAGCATGTTTGGGACATTATAATTCATAGTCCCAAATAGGATCCAGTAAACAAAGATGTCCAGTGTAAGAAGGAGATGTAATTGTGAGAACAAGGGATGGGATGTTCAGCATGCTAAATAACAGCTATGACAGCCCAAACAGCATGAAGTACAACTATAACTCAAGAATCTGGTCAACATTTGATCACGGCTGTGAATTTTGAAAAGCATCAAGAATTTCATATAATGGCATGCACAACATTTTCTACATCCCCAGAGAAATGCAGTTAAAGGCAAATTCCAAATTTGAAAAATATAAGCTAACACACCCATTTGTCAGGCACATCACTTCATTGCCTGTGGGTGAGTAATAGGCCAAGGCTGGGGATCCAGTGGCTCATCCGGTGAGATCTTCAATCATGTTAATTAAATTAATATGACCTGCACTAATGAAAACCACAGAATCCTATTTTGGTTTCTATCAGCACATGCATTCTGATAATGTTGTCCTGTCAGACTTGTGCTCCCCACCCCCAAACAGATTCAGTGCTCATAAAAATCAGAGTAATTTAAAGCATTTTCTACACAAAACTAACAAAGAAAATAAATTTCATTTCACATGAGCAATAAACCAAATCAAGAATCAGAGATTCGTGAAGGCTTTACAAAAGCATCCTGTCTTCTCTTTCCATTTCTTCACTTATATTCTTCCTTGGCATGTTTTCCAAATGATTAGTTACATGAGAAAATATTTAAATGACCACATCATAAGGTAAAAAATTTATGGCCTAAATTACATTAAACAAATGCAGTATGCTGTGTGTATAGAAATTAGAAGACTTCAGATTCTATCTGAGGCGCTAAAATGTGTCTTAAAACATAGATTCTGTGAGCCACAGTGTTGTTTTCTTTTCTCTAAGCATCTAGCAGCAGATTTTTCAGAGTATCTAAGAGAAAATGAATGACTTAGTCCTTCAGTCCGAGAAATAATGGGTTACTGGCATAATTAATTTTATGTTTAATTACTATAGAATGAAACAATTCAACAATATCCAATCAATCCTTAGAATGACAGACCAGAAGGTCAGCAGTTGCTAAGTCAATTGTTTTGAAAGAAAAATTTATGTCAGGTTCTGTTTTATGTGCTATGGAAAGAAATTGGATAAAAGTGGCCAAGCAAACATTAATTAATTGTATAAATATAATCCGGTTGTCATGCTAAATCACACAGGCAGGGAGAGAGTTCTCAACACAGGAGACATGCGCCGACCGTGAGTTTCAGGGCAGGCTTTGCCCTGCCCCCACTTCTATGCACTACACAGTTGAAAGCCTTGGAGTCAAATAGTAACATCTCTCAAATTATTTTTTTTTTAACTTCGAGTTGACAAGCCCTTGGAAAGGGGTTATGGTTCCAGACCATTTCCTTCCATGGCCACCCATCAGCATGGAGACTGGGACTCACTGACCTCCGTTCCCCCTCTACACCCCTCCTCTTTGGTTTCCCATTAATAGCAGAAAAGCAACTCGAACTATTTCCCGACATAATTCTTCTAGTCACTGCACTGGTCACATGTAAGCTACATGACTTGTGGCTGCAGAAAAAAAAAAAAAGCCCATATTACCTTTGGACATGCTAAGAGCTATTTATCCTAGATTTTTTTTCTGTCTACAAATGTTTCAGTATTTAATGCAGTAAATACTCGCTTATTTGACTCAGAAAAATCCTATCTTTACATCGACTGGAATCAAGACACCGGCATCAATCAATACCACTGCAATTTTGCCTTGGTATAATCCTTTTGCCTCTCTTACAACCATTCTCGGAGCTGTTGCCAAAATATCCTAACTTATTTCTTTGAAACATTCTCTTTCTGAAACGAGACTATAAAGTAACAGCCATGTGAAAGGATCGTGGTGGAAACATGGCTCTGCTAGGGTTGTCCAGGAGAAGAAAGCCTGGATCTCTCCTTCCCAGCACATCTACCAGCTCCCTAAAGACACTTTTGAGACCTATGGGAGTGAACAGGTTGGGCTCTGGCATTTCAGTTACTGGAAATGAAGAGTTGATTCATGGGATGGGGCAAAACGTGGATGAGATTGAAATGAGGGCAGCTGAAGTTCCTGGTGGGGGGACTGAGTTGAGAATGTAAGGGACATTACCAAAAAGCTAAACATGGCCTGGGGTTTGGGGGGGATTGGGAGGAAGGTTGTTTGTTTGTTTGATTGATTGATTGATTGATTGATTTTTGTGGGTCCTCAGAATGCTGATCACAGAGAGAGATTCACCTAGGGGAAATTCACTAGGCTTATCATTTATTAACTTTTAAAAGAAAATGGCGTCTTGCTGTGCAGTCCAAGCTGGACTTAAGTGACAGTCTTCCTGCTTCAGACTCTTGAATGCTGTCACTTTAGACCTCTGCTATTGCATGCCTGGTTATGCACTTTTCTCTGTATGGGTCTGCATCAAGAAGAAACACTCAAAACCAAACACTTGGAAGAAAGGATTTTCTATTGCATAGGGCTTGGTGCATAGATAAGAGTAAGTATGTAAGTATTTCAGAAAATGTATAGGCATGCTGCTTCTTCATGCAATAGTGGAGAATCTTTGCACATGCTGCAAGACTGCACCTGTTGCAAGGGTTGCAACCAAATTCAGCCAGGAAACTTGAATATATACATAACCCACCTATTTGTTAGCGACACTCCATGGTGTACTTTGAAGCTATTTGTTTAACAGTGTTTACCCACAAGAGGCCAGAACAGCCCTCATCTTGTGGAAGTGAGGTATCACTGCCTGAAAATGTGTGTGCATGTGGACGGCGCCATAGACTGGCCCTGATAAAGCATGGTCTGGACCAACATCAGATTATCCAAGATGCCCAGAACCCATAACCATCTTGAAGCACTTATTTTCCTTGGACCAGTATGAATTATTCAGTGAAAACAGTGCAGTTAAATGGCCTTAACACAGAGAAACTGTGATAATAAATTTACTATCTTCAGAATAAACCATGAATTATTTCTTTCAGTATAAAGACTGCTCTCGGTAGTAAGTGGTTTGTTAAACAAAAGTACTGTTCCCAAAACTCCAGCTTGAAACCTGAACTGAAGTCCAAAGTATGGTTTCTAAATACTCTGCATGGAGCTACACTTAAATGGTTCTCGTTAAATAAACTAAGGCGGTAGTACGAATACCAATGGGAAAACTGACTAGACCCATCAAATTATATTCCTTAAAAAGCCACTGGAGAGATGGGCGGTGGTGGTGCCTGCCTGTAATCCCAGCACTTGGAAGACAGAGGCAGGTGGATCTCTGTGAGTTCGAGACCAGCCAGGTTTACAGAGTGAGTTCTAGGACAGTTAGGACTGTTACACAGAGAAACCCTGTTTTGGAGAACAAAAAAACAAATGAACAAGCAAACAAAGAGCTACTAGAGAAATAAACTACTAGTATTTTTGAGAAACTAAAATGTATTTGTGGACTTGGGCATGGATGTCTTGTTATTATGCTACAACATATTTGGGAGTACACAGTTGACAAATGGACTGGACAAACACAGTTCTAGAACCATCTTGAGAAATCATATCTGTGTGCTATAAGTGACTCATTCTATACCTTGCAATACTGAATATTTAGCATGTTCCCTTGAAACTAAAAATCTACCAATTATCAAAATTTTCTAACCTTAAATTTCATTTAGATATTTATTTTTACATTGCTGGGGATCAAACACAGAGACCTATATGTATTAGGAGTTGTTCTACCAGCAGCCTACATCCCTAGCCCAAGAATCATCATCATCATTTCATATACCACTAAGAAAAGGAATATTGCTAATTTTATTTTTTAATGGCATTTCTTTTAGGATACACCCTTATTTCAGATATTAAAAGTATAAAGAATGTGTCTTATGATACATGTTTTTCTTCCATTAAAATTTTGTTTTTAAACATACTGAATAGACTTTAAGCCTCTTTTAATTTAATATGGAAGAGGATAACATAATTTTGCTTCTTTAAAAAAAATGTTTACTGTCTTCTGCAAAGTGAACATAAGAGGTACCTTTTGGACCGCTAATAAAAATACCAGGATAAAGGGCATATGTGTCAGGAAAGAGTATACTGCTACTTGTTTTCCTGATTTAGAGCTGACTTTTTTTCTTTTCTTTCTCTTTCTTTCTCTTTGTGTGTGTGTGTGTGTGTGTGTTGAGTAAGTACATAAAAATGTAATTGCTAGTGAAAGTGTAAAATCCTATGCAAAGCCCCACAACTTCAGAATGGCCATTCTAACTGCTCATTGAGATGCATAATTCAGGGCTGGGTAAGGTTTGTTTGAATGACTACCTCAATCTAGCCATGTCATATTTTTATTTTTGAGTTCATTGCAATAACGTGATATTCATATTGAAGTAAAAGATATATGTCATTCTAAGAATGATAATACATGCCTTTAATACCACTACTCATGGGTCAGAGGCATGTGGATTTATGAGTTTGAGGCCAACCTGGTTTACATAGCAAGTCGGACAGAACTTTACAGTGAGACACAGTCTCAAAAATAGATGATGATGATGATGATGATAGATAGATAGATAGATAGATAGATAGATAGATAGATAGATAGATAGATAGAGATGATGATTTTAGGTAGATATGATAGATAGATGATAGGTAGATAGGTAGATGATAGGTAGATAAATAGATAATGATGATAGATAGATGATAAGATGATAGATAGATAGATA